>OX451220.1:6598517-6651346 GCA_949628195.1 Phasia obesa
AGTTTATAAAATTGAATTTGTATGTTAAAAAATTTAAGTTAAAGTATATATATATATATATATATATATATATATATATATATATATATATATATTCATAATTTATTTATTGTATCTTCTATATTTTTGAACTAAAAATAATTACTCATATCTTAAGTCTAAAATAAAAAATACCTTTTAAGTCCAGCCAGTGCTAGACAAAAATAATGTTTGCTTCACGGATTTTTCAATAATTTGCGGGTCATCCCCTAATGTACGGCCAAGAAAAGTAGTATCTCTTTTTTTTAGTCGAATGTAACCAGGTTCATTCAGCATGTTACGCGCCAAAGGGTTTGGATGAGATTCAAGCCTCTTTAGATATGTGACTGAATGTTTCGCTATTTCTGCTTTACCTCATGGCATGTTTAGGTCTTTGTGGATGTTCGAATTTTTTATATACCAAGGGGGTTACTGCGTAATTCGATTCGAAAGAAAAAATGTACGAGTTCGAACTATTCGTACTGTGTATTACGATTTTCGTATAAATTGTTACGAAAGTGCGGAAGATTGTTTGCTCTAACGAAAAATAAAAATCCCTATCTAAAGAAAAACTCTGTGTTACGAAAAATAAACATCCCTTTCGAAAGGTCAACTCTGTAGTACGAAAACAAGCATCAGTTACGCAAAAACCATTAGGAAATTGTTCGAAAGCTATTTTGCTAGTGACAAATTGAAAGAAAAGTACAAATGCAAGTATTTTAACGTTTCAAAATAAATAAAAGTGTATAATACATAAATTAAACTTAATAATGTTGGTTTTAATACAATTATTTTAATGTTTAATGTAAATTTAATTTTATTTGAACTATTTTTTATTAATGAATTAATAATTATCCAGGGTTAAGTTCTTTATTATGCATTACATTCTGTTATCTGTGGTATCTATTATTTCTTTATTATAAAGAACTTAAGCCTAAATAATTGTTATTTAAAGGAATATTCAGAAAAAATCTTACAAAATGGTTCAATTCATATCTAATCTAATGTTCCAGATCCTAGGAATACATCAGTTAATATGAGGCAGCAATTGTAGAGTGACTGCCTCATTTAACGTAGGTGAATAGCAGCGGATCTTTGTGACCTTTTTAATTCACTTTCTATGCTATTAAGTATATACGTAATTGAATCCTTACTGAAAAAAACTTTTTATAAAACTAAATGATACATTTTGTTAATATAGTTTAGAAAATATTTATGTCTCTTGTCTTTTATCATTAAGATTATTGATATTTGATGGGACCCTTACTATTTTACTTTAAACTCTTTCTGGAATTAAATTTAAATTAAATTAATGATTTTTAATCCACAACAAAACACAATCCATTATTACAATAACAAATAATTAGAAAAGTATAATATTTAAACTTTCTTTTTTAACTGCTTTTTGTTTTGGGTTATTTTCACCAAGTTTGACAATTAAGTTGCAGTGCTACTAACTTCTCAACATAATTTCCCATTTGTTTAACGATACAACTCTGCCACCGTTTCGAACGAGTTACGCAGTACGATTAAGCTTTCGATTCGGAAATTACTTTCGAAAAATTTTAGCTTTCGAATCGAATTACGCAGTAACCCCCCAGGGAGAAGTATACCTAGGTATTTAACGTCTGAAAGCTGTGGTATTATTTGGTTATTTATGCGAATAGGAGGGCATGAGTCCCTATGCAGTGTGAAAGTTATGTGGGTACATTTTTGTTCATTTACTTTTATTCTCCATTTTTCCAAATTGAGTATGTGGTCTTGTAAAAGTTGTGATGCTACTTGGGCACTTTCATGAATACTCAAAAAAGCTGTGTCATCTGCTAATGTTGATGAGTGGACTAGGGTGCTAATTGGCATATCTGACGTGTACAGTAAATATAAAATTGGTCCCAAAATACTTCCTTGGGGAACTCCGGTTTCAATGAGCTGTGGCGAGCTTAAAAAATCACCTCCTTTCAGTAAAAACTTGCGATTCGTGAAATAATCTTTTAAGAGCTTATAAAAGTTTTCGTGCCAGTTGAGCTTTAACTTAAATATTAGACCTTCGTGCCAAACCTTATCGAATGCTTGAGAAACGTCGATAAAAAGCACAGAGCAGTATTTTTTTTCTGAGTGTTTGTTGGATCGTACTGTGTTATTTTCTGAAGCCAAATTGATGGTTCGGAAAACATCCTTTCGCGCTAAGAATTGGATTCAGCTTAGTTATTAATATTCTCTCAAATAACTTTGACACGTTAGATAAAAGGCTTATAGGTCTGTATGATTCTACTTTTGTGTGGTCTTTTCCTGGTTTAGGAATCATAGTAATCAAAGAGACCTTCCACTCTGTGGGAAAGTACTCAAGTAGTAAAATGGCATTAAAAATAAAAATAATGATTTTTCGAGCTATACGGGGCAACTCAAATAACATCTTGTTACTTATTTTATCAACGCCAGGGGTTTTTTGGTGTTTAAATCCGCTATTGCCCTTTCAACATCGCTAAATTCAAATCTTAGGGGTACTTCGGCACTAGACTACTGGTGGTAACTCAACTATGTCAGTACACATATTTGGAGTGAAAACCTTTTTCAAATGTTTAACAAATAAATTGCCTTTTTCGGTATCATTTCTTGCCCAGTCTCCACAAGAAGCAAGGGAGGCTTACGTATGACTGGCCTTTTAAGGTTTCTACATGCACGCCGTAATGAATAATCTGATTGTGCAGTTGCGTCGAGGTCTTAGAAGTAATTTTGCAGAGATGCTACTCTTCGATATTCTAGTAGCTGTCTTAGCCGTTTCGCGCAATCTTTAAGTCTAGATTTGAGTTGATGAGATCTGTGCGATTGCCACTCTCTTCGAATTTTTATTTTTTCAGCCAAGAGCCGCTCGACATCTACAAAATAAATTTGATTGTATCTAGCAGGTTTTCGGGTTACTGTCGCATGTTGGGCAGCTGATTTAAGGTTTTGATCAAAATAAATTAGACTCTGGTCCACGTGTGCTTAGCGGTATGATTTCCGAACAATGAGTACTGAGATAATTTCTATATTTCAATCAATTAATGCTTGTGCTAGTTGTTGTTGACACGATATTTTGTTGGTTCCATATATACACAATAGTGATCTGAGGATAATTCGAGTGACGCTTCAACCTTAATCATTTCACTCGGAATACCCTTAGTCACGCCAAAATCAATAACATCAGGTATTTTTTGCTGATCAGTAGGCCAATAGGTGGGTTGTCCACTCGATATCACGTTTAGACTCATTTTTGAAATCGTGTCAAACAAAAGTTCATGGTTTGTAAAGTATTGCTTGCAACATTATAGATTTCATGCGTACCATTTCTTGCATAATGCTGCTCATAGAGCTCATAAAACTGTTTAACAAATGCACTAATGTCTGGATGCTTGCTTCGAGACGATTGTAGTTACCAGATGGTGTTTGTTCTTTATGTTCTGGGTGCAATTTTGGCGTAGAATTAGCTGTCGGTGTCTCTTTATGTACTGAAATATGATTGGTTTTTAACATATCCGCGTATGAAACATGTTGGGTTGTTGGTTGGGCTAACTGAGTATTTAATTTTTGAGTTGTTTTCTTTACCATAAGAAAAACTGGACAGTCTCTGTAGTTAGCAGTGTGATTTCAACCGCAATTACTACATTTTTTAACTTTCGAGTCATCCCTGCTTTTTCGCCTCCTTGGCAATTTAAACACAGGACGGGTCCTGATCGCTTATGTGGTTCCTCTACACTTATCTTGCGGTGTAACACGTATTTTAGATTATAAATGGGGTGCGTTTCGTTCTTTTTCAATCTAATATCCCCAGGTTCCAGTTCAACGCGAAATAGAGGTTGAGGAACACGCTCTCGATTTCTGAGATTGTCTACACTGTTAACCTTAAATCCCGCTTTTTGGAGGCCTGCTTTTATTTCTACTGGATTAACATATGAGTCTACACCTTTGATAACTACCTGTAGGCCTTTGATACTCATCAGCTGATAGGTATAAAAGTTATTTTTGCAGCTTTCAAACTCCTTTACTGCTTTACGATAACTACTTTCATCTATTAATTGAATTTTAGTTTCATCAATGTTACCACGCTTGATAGGAATTACATAGAACGAGTTTTCCCCGATAACTGAAATTAACTTATTTTTTTCCCTTAAAAAAATTGATGGTGGTTTAAAAGACTTGTATGCTTTTTTTGTTTCACTTGTTTCGCTAACTAAAATAGCAAAACGATTATGGGAATTTATTCCGTTAGTGTCCTTGTCTTTTTGTACTTTAGCCTTTAGTGCAATCTGCGAAGATTTAGGGCTTCGACCTCTTTTCAATATAGTTATGTATCTGTCCATTCCCATTTTCGTCTTAGGTTTTTTACACTATCCATATTAGTTTTGATAACACTGTGCAAAACACTTAGCAAAAGCGATGAACAAGATTGGGCACGTATAACTGGCGTATCATTAATACACAAATTATTTTCAGTTTTTTTTTTGTTTTTATTTAATTCTACATTGTCAACATTTTTGTTGTTTAAATTAAAGAGGCTCATTAGCGTTTATTGTTTTTGTTTTATTTTTAAAGTAGCAATTCAATATGCCGTTCTAAAAAATAGAGAAAAAATATTTTACAAACAACTTTGTTGTTGTATTAAAACAGGTTTGTTTTTTTGTTTTTGTTTTAAATTATTCACACAATGTATGTTTTGTTTTTTGTTAATGCGAGCTTAAAAAAAATTGCGTCCGCCCTTATCAACGCCAAAAACAGAATATATATAAACATATGTGTATATATGTATATATATATATATATATATATATATATATATATATATATATATATATATATATATATATATATATATATACTTTAGTCGCACAACGGTAACACTGACTGCACCATCTGGCTCTTAATTGTGTGAGAGTTGAACTTCCTAGATAGGAGCCTCTGATTTTCGGTAACCGCTGGGTGTCCTATCATCCTTAGGACCTTATTGCATCTACATCCAATCATTATTCCTGAAACCATCTGCTGATTCAATGACCATCCCCATGTCTTTGTTTTGTGAAATCATGTCCCGGATGTCAATGAGATAACGTCGAAAGTACAGCCGGATGTGTCTGGGAGGAGGATCTTTAGTTAATATCCTTTGCTTAGGGTGACTAGGCAGGTGGAATGACACTTGCAACTGCCTGGAGCGCAGTTAATTTTGTTATGCGACCAGCGGTATCGTGGCCACAAGGTGATCTACATTGGTCATTTTAACACATTCCATAACGATTCTAAGTGAATAATTTTGTACAGTTTAAAAAATTCGTCATTTCAAATCGCAAGGTCCATATCGGGGCAGCATAATTAAGGGGAGAGCGGTCAGTTACTTTTGTATGTTGCTATCATTTGCCATTCCCAAATAGCTGCCATCGAGACCTCTTCGAACCTGGTTCCGTGATTTCACTTGTTGGCACTTATGTATGTTGTCGTTAATACCTTGCCGTCTTGGAGCAGGGCCAAGAGTTCACCAAGACAGTTTTAGTTGATATTACTCCTCCTTATGGCACGCCCTTTTTTATCTTGCAGTATTTCTACTTCTAGCCTCTAAACTCAACAAACCCTTGCTTTCCATTGAGATATTTGGCAACTCAGTAACATCTTGCATATTTGTTGTTCAAAATGAACATGGTTTTCACTTACCCTGCAAAAATCTGGAAAACATTACCTCGTCAAAATTATTTTTAGAACAGTGTTACCGTGCCTCTGGTGTCAAGTAAGCACATGAAAAGCTGTACTGCCATTCTATTAATATTTTACTTCGCCGCACTGTGGTCAATATTTTGACCTTTTGCTTTTTGTTCTCCGATTTTAAAGTTATATACTCATATGAAAGTAGATAGTAGTAAACCTCGGGAGCCAAAAAATTAGAACTCTATTTCAACTATTTCACTGAGAACAGGGTGGTCCAAAATGGGCTTTTTCAGAATTTAGTAAATTTATGATATTTTTAGTTAATTTTTAAAGTTTAAATGATCATAACTTTTTTGTTTTTCAAGATTTTTGGACGAAATAAATTTTGTTGTAACTTAACTTATTTCATATTACTGGTAAAACAATTTAAGCTCTACTGTTTTCAGAACAATTTAAATATTTTTTTTAAAAAAGGTCAAATTTCTCGGAAATTTCCTACTTCATAGAGCACAACTCCTGTGAGTCAAGCTGAGTCAAAACACAAATTTACTATTTTGTAGTCCTAACTCTCCCCTACATTCCTATATATACATATCCATGCATCGGGACTGCACTTTTTGAGCTACAGCAATTTTTCTGACCCAAGGTAAGATATTCGGTACAAATGCACGTCATATTTTTTGAGAAGTTATTTGTATGTGAAAGTGGCTATTATGCATATATTTTGATGAAATTTTGTACAAGAGTTTTTATTGACCCAAAAAATAATTCTGTTGAAATTAGGAGAAGTTGGCTCATATTTGGACCTAGTCCACATAGAAGGGTGTATCAAATTTTTGACAAAAATGACAATAGAACTCTAAAATTATGTGGTATCTGGCAATTCATTTGGAAAAGGTAAAAAATGATTTTATTGCCATCTAATATTACACAACTTAAATACCTGAAAATTGCAAATAAATTTAAAACCAATGGAAATAACTGGTAAAACCAAGTACCTGTTATATTATGTTTCAAAGAGGTAAAAAAGATCATGTTGAAACTTCGAGCAATAGTATATTAATCCATGTATTAATTTTTTTTTCATTATTGTTTAAACAATGGCTAAATTCAGTTATAATGTTCTATGTGATATATATTTTGAACGGAAAGATGAAAACGACTTTATTTTACATATAATGAATAATCAATTCTTCAAAATATACGACAAACAAGAAATTAAAATTCATAACTTAAAAATAAAAAAAAACTTTTTAAATACTTTAAGAAAACGGTATAATCAATGTTCGAGAAACAAGAAATCGTTTTACTCACGCAACCAAGAATGGCTAAGAAATAAACTTATTTTTAAAAAGCCATCAGTAACTACCACGGAAACTGGAAAAGGTGGTCGACCAGCAAAGCCAATTGATAATTGTAGTGAAAGATCACGAAGACGCAAGCTTGAACATATCAATGAAGAAGTTTCTTGTAGTATCATAAAGGATTCATTTCTGCATCAAATTCAACCATCGAAAACTAAAAAGAGTAAAATTGCTATCATTAAAAAAATAGTGGAAGCAAGCCCCAAACGCACAAAAAGGATTTTAGAAAGTATGCCGACACCAACTGAAAAACTGTGTAATTTTCCCATCATATCGAGATATAGTTTTTGCCAAAAAAGATTGCTTACCTTCACCAACTGCTATTAGTGTAACTTCAAGTTCAGCAGAAATAAAATTGCAGGATCTTCTTGAACACACTGCAGAACGATTATTAAAGACATTTGATGCTGACTATTTAAAGAAGTTTAAAAATTGCAGCATGACCTTAATTTCTAAATGGGGATGTGATGGGTCCTCTGGCCAGAAACAGTACAAACAATGTAATGCGGAAAATTCATCAGATGCCAATTTATTCATGATTTCTTTCGTTCCATTACGTTTAACAAAAACTTATATTGGTTCAGAGCCGTCAACTAGTAGAGCTGCAGAGATAGATGTATGGAAGAATGAAATTCCCTCGTCAACAAAATTTTGTAGACCAATAAAGTTTGCTTACAAAAAAGAAACTAAAGATGTCATAACTGAAAGTTGGCAAAATAAGAGATGAAATTAAAGAACTTCAACCAGTGATATTTGAATTTAATGACCAATGCATCGAAGTTAACTTTAAAATGTCACTTACAATGATCGATGGAAAAGTTGCATAAGCTTTAACCGAAACAAAGTCTTCGTCAAGCTGCACCATATGCCAAAAAACATCAAGTCAATTGAGCCAACCACCAACACAAGACGATAGTTTTAATGAAGCATATGAATTTGGAATGTCACCTCTTCATGCTAGAATTCGTTTTATGGGTCATATTCTTAAATTGGGATGCGATTTGGAATTTGGCCCGTTAGGCGAAACAGTGAGAAACAACAAAGAAAATTTGGAAAAAAGAAAGCAAAAAAAAAAGATATTCAAGAAAAATACCGTGATATAGGCCTTATAATTGACCAGCCAAAGCAAGGAGAAGGAAATTCTAATAATGGAAACACAGAAAGGAGATTTTTTTCCGATCCGGAAACTGCAGCTTCTATAACTGGAGTAGATTATGATTTAATACGACGATTCCAAATCATATTAGAAGTTATAGCATGTAGCAAAAAGATAGATGCAAAAAAATTTGGTCAGTATGCTAATGAGACAGCAACCCTTTATAACCAAAAATATTCTTGAAGACATATGCCAACCACAGTTCACAAAATTTTGTTCCATGGGGAACAAATAATTCAGCACAATATGCTTCCAATTGGAGATCTCTCAGAAGAAGCACAAGAAAAAAGGAACAAAGACTACAGATTCTTTCGCGAGCACAATAAAAGAAAAATTTCCAGATATTGTAATAATGAATATCTTATTAATATTTTGTTGTACACATCAGACCCATATATGTCCAGTATTCGACAAAAATGGAAATCAACCTCATTAGAGTTAGATGAAGAAGCTAAACAACTACTGCAAAATGAAAATCAAAGCTATTTGGAAGAAATTTTTACTAATATTGTTTAATTAATACTATGTAGTTTAAAGATTATAATTTGTTTCTAATTTTAGTATAAATTTTTATTAATACATTTAAATAAAATATATGTGCACTTTAAATCAATAGGAAAAGTTTACTTAAAATTTTATCGATGTTGTGTTCTGTTATATCCAAATGGTATTGATATTGTTGGGAATTTCAGTGTTATTTTTCAGTTTAATCCTCACAAGAATTAGCTTTCTTCCAAAAAAACCAACCTTTGGCCCCTGTGAATATTGAGACTAAATAAATGTCAGGGGCCAAATGTTGGCATTTTCTGACCAAAATTAAGTTTAGGAGTAATAAATAAGTATTGGTTGTAAAATACGATTGAAGAAAATAAGAAATTATAAAAAAATACCTATTTAAAATGTCAAAATATTCAACTTTTACATGGAAACTCAACAAAAAATTAAAATGCATTTTTAACTCCACATTACTTACATTCCTATCAGTCGATTTTTAAGTTTGAACACGCAAATTGAAGCTTAAAGTCCCTCCTATTGAACAAAACAAATTGCGTAAAAAAATACCAATCCGGTCAAAAGTTATAGAGTTTTGACCGCTATCTCGCGAAATTGACCACTGTGCGCCGTCGATGTAGTGCTTTAGAATATACCGGCGAAAGAGGGCGCTGTGATATATACTAGTAGAGTAGAAACACTAATAAATATCAGATAAAATTGATTTGATCATTGTCGCGGCTGAGATACGAACCCAGGCGACTCGTTTAGCAGTCGACGACTTAACATCTTAAAACGGCGAAAGTGAACTCCACGGAAAATATGTATAGCCTACGCCATAGCCTAAAATTTTATTCATTCGTATCTCGAATTCATGAGTTAATGAGAACTAATAAGAAACAAGTATCGACTTGTTGCTTGTTGTGACTATCTTCAATGAAGCCTGCCTTACTTTGCGAAATCGCTGGATGAATTAATAAAACTAATTGGATCGTAAATATTTAGTAGATCAAAGAGATGGAGAAGCATTTTTCCTCACACTTGCAGGTCTTGCAATAGCAATCGTGACTTCTCTTGCTATTTTCCCCCTGCGAAACTACTAAAGAATACAATAGTACTAAATTTTCCATCCCTGCTTTTTAATATTATGTAGTGTGCAAATACGTATGTAAGTTTATATTTAACACCCGCCTCTTGCCACACATGCTTACGTTTTTATTGAAATTTATCGAGAACATACATATTAACAAAAGCTAATTTGTAGTGTCCTGCTGAGTTCAACAAACACCTCCTAAAAAATAGTTGAGAAACTTGCTCCAATATTTCATTCTTTTTGTTTTAACATTTAGTACATTAAAGTGAAAAAGACAATACAAAAGGTCTAAAGTTACTATTTGAGTGAAAATAATTTAAAATTATTCCTTGAAATGTTTAAAACAAGGTTAAATTTTGTTTTTAAGACGCCCTTGTTTAGCATACATTTATTTTTTGTTATGTAAGGCCGTTTCACATTATAATACAAGATTTGAGATTTTTGTGGTTTTGCAAATAAATACTGTTGTGATGGACAACAAATTTAACACATCCTTTTTACATTACACCACATAAAATAATAAAATATGAAGAGAAAAGAAACCGCTACTCAGAATCAAAATAAACGGATATTTATTTTTTTTCTTCTTAATTTACAAGTGCGTTTTATAATTTTTTATGGCTTTTAAACTAATTTTAGGATTAATAGTGAACAAAAATATGATCATCCCTATTGTGAATATTTCTTTCCTTGAAATATAATCCCTTTCTCTAATTTTCACGTGAATTATTTCAGGATAAAAGTTTTTCTTACTTTTTCCTTTGATTTATTGTTAAGTAAAATAAAACAACAGGTCGTTTGCTTGCAGATTTGTGTAGGTTTCGAAAAACGTTGTGGCAGCTAAATTGCATTACAGAACGCCTGAATATATATATGTATGTACATATGTACATATGCATGTATGTATGTATCTGGCTTTCTTTTTATAAATGTCACTGAATGGAAAAGTAATATTTCGCTGTCTACAGGGTGGTCTAAATACAAGTATCTCTTAAATTATATGCTACTAGCTGTGTCCGCTAGGTTTCCTGACAATATTATGTTGGAGTTTGCTTTGCAAGTAATCCACACCAAATTTAAGACTCTTATTTTAATAGTGATTCAGTTATGGGTAATTACTCAGGTATAAAATCTACACAAAAACTACTGGATAGATTTTAACAAAATTGTGTGATACTTTTTTTCGCAGATATATCTTATTTCCAGGAGAAAGTAGAGAAAATTTAGAGAAAGTACGCAATTTTACTGATATGTATACTTTATATAAAGTAAATACATAAACCCTAACTGATAACACTAAAAAAGTAAGGGTCTTTGGTGTGGATTGCTTTCAAAGCAGCAAAATCGCACAAAATATTGTAAGGCCGCTGACGAAGTGGCGGGTACAGCTAGTCTTTATATAAAATTCAAAAATTTATAAAAAAATCGAAAATTCTGTAAATAATGTTTAAAATATTCCACTTTAAAAAATAAAAAGGTGCTGTCAAGTTTGCAGTACCTTTAAATGGGTAAAATTGCGTACTTTCACTACTTTTTAACTATTTTCTCTTGGAAATGAGATATTTTTGCGTAAAAACTAATCTATATCTGAACAGAGTTACTAAAGTACCTCCTCAGATAATTTTATTAAAATAATAAAATATTGTTTTCGTGATGCGAAAACATACAGACGGACAGGCAGACAAAAATTCCAAAAATTACTGATTTGTATTCCATTTCGATTACTATATGCAGCAGCGACAACATTTTTCAAAAATATTTCACGTACATATTTTGACACTGAAAAATTTTTCTGTCCGAAATATTGACCAGTTGGTAGTATCATACCTCCATAATAAGTCGCTTAATGCTTAAACAGCCTTGGAAAATATTGCAAACCTATTTATCATCATTCTAACGAGACGGATTTTCATCTCGACGGGTATGTCAGACTAAAATTGCCGCATTTGGCGATCGGAAAGGTCGCACGTCATTGCCGAGAAGCCAATGCATTCACAGAGAGTGACAGTTTGGCAGGGATGCCAACTTTTCAAGGACCAAAGGCGTCGATCAAATGCCCAATTATAATATGCATAAGCTAGCTTAAGCCAACTTAAGCAACTGTGCAATTACATGTAAATCATATGTGGCAAACTATAATGCACTTAACAACAATTTTCGTTGAGTTTCGTCAAATGTCATTTGCTTAAGCAAAGTCCGAAACCGATCGCACATTCCGTACGGAAACAGCTATATGTGATTTGTGTTTTACATATGAATGTACATTCATAAAAATAGCAATGGAAAACGAAAGTGAACAAATTATATCTAAATTTAATATAAAGTGTTAAAAAAAAGTTTCTATAAGAAAGAGACGTTGTAAATATAATTATACATTGTATAATATACGTTGTATAATTATACGTTGTATAATTATTATAATAATCGTAATTAAAAAGAAAGAGCATTTTATTGTTTATGGGTTGAGTAATGCACACCGCTGTATTTTTTAGTACTTTTGGCCAAAATTACACAAACAGCAAAAAATTTTAAATTTTTCTTTCGAAATTTTCTTAAAACTATTAAAATTAATTATTAATTTGTATATGAATGGTATTAGGTATATAAAATATGTTTATTTAAAACACCTTTTTGTTAACGATTTTCATTTATTCAGAAAAAAATTATTATTTTGCAAAAGTACGAATAAAACAAATGTGCAACTGTGCCATAATAGTTTTTAGATTCATTTAAGTACATTGTAGCCACCTAAAAGTCTTCAATAAGTTGCTTAAGCATTTAATAGACTTTTCGTTAATTTTTTGACATTAGCTTAAGCCAGCTTATGCATATTATAGTTGGGCCTCAAGCGGTCTAAAAGAGCTAATTTGAAGTAAAAAGGGATTACAAAAAACGTGTTTGCCTAATAATTATATAGATGAGTCCATACTCCCCAAACCTGAATATAATAGAAACCGTTGAAGTTGGTTAGCCCAAAAAATGTGTGAGTACGGGAAACAGTATGAAGCCAAACCTAAGTTAGTTGAAGCCATTCAGAAATCTTGGGAATATCTAAATTTTATATTATTCAACTGACCCCTCACGGTGCGAGATGTTTATGTAGCGACAAAGTATTAATAATGCTAGGTTGCCCCACAGCAACTCTAGGGGTGGCATTGTTTTTTCTATGTAGGTTAAAATTTATTCATAGTTTATTTACAACTAGATGAATTTTTTCGCAATCATGAATTTTTTTGATTTTTGTCCCTTTGGTTTCATTGTGCGCGGTCTTCACCAAAAGGTATGATAACAATATTTTTCATATTTACATTCAAAGTACATACATATATAGGTAACTTATTTTATTTTAACTTTGAAGGGAACAAAAAATTCCCTGGAAATTTACGATAAAAATTTTTACGGGGTGTAAATTTTATTTATTATTCACAATAGGGATGTATTTATTTGCTCGCTAAATAATAGAAAAAAATATATATGAGAACAAAAAATATTCGTAATGATAGCCTAGCGAGAATTTTGTGCAGGTGCAAGACAGTTATTTAATATAATCAGCGGCGGCGCACTGTGAAATAATCTACTTCCTTTACTTTCAAAAAAATGTAACCCTGATAAAATAAAAAATCTCAGGGTGGTTTCATAACATGCCTGCAAAGTTAACGATATCTGAAGGTAACTTTAGTAAAAGTGAACTATAAAATGGGGTTAATCTATTTATTCGTTTATAAAATTAAATTTTATAAATATTAAATTATTAAAGGACCACAGCATCCATCGATTACATTTTAGCAAATTTACGTTAAATGTAGTGGCAACTTTAGAAACCCAGAAAAAGCTACAAACTCATTTGTGAATTGTAAAAACTAAAAAATATTTTACTGAAAAATAAAATATCGATATCAGAGAAAAAAATCGATGTACCTACAGGCAAGAAATGTGGCAAAAATTAGACGCCAACGAAAATATGGATGTTAACTAAAACATAAGCAAAAAAACGGAGCTGATACCTCTTATCATAATATTGAGTTCATGTCTGTTCATTGCACTCGAGTAAGGATGAGTGTACAATAATAAACACCGCTGACCAACGAGTGCAAACAAAACGCTCTAAGTATCCAAAAGCTCGACACAACTACTAAACAAAATAAGACAATGGGTGTTTCGAACATGAGACGACGTTTTACTTGATCAGCATATTGGGTATATGATACACTACTTTTGCTCACTATTATTATTGTATGAGTAGCCATGTGTTCGAGTTCGACCACTTGCTCATGAGCTTATGAGCACACCCATTAGACGAGCTTGCTCATGCAACTGTTTAATGTTGTAATAATCAAAAGCTGAAAATTTGTTCGATAAAGTCCTACCTTTAGCTATTGAGAAGGTGCTGAGGCTCATGTATTTAGCACTATGACTAGTAAAACATGGTCACGAGTTCGACCCCTAGCCGACAATTTTTCTGATAACTATTACGGTCTATATTTACAATAGTACATATCACAGCGCCCTCCTTCGCCAGTATTACCGCATAGCACTAAGTTGTTGGCGAAGTAAAATAATAATAATACTTGGCTATACCGGCTTCAAATAAATACGTCTAAATAACACCCGAGGTGCTGCACTACTGTTCTAAAAGCACACAACGTGCAATTGCAGTGTTGCCGAAAGTGAAGCTTTTATTCTAATCATCTGGCTTATCTACTCCTATCACTTTCCAAAGGAAATAAAGCGATTAATATAGGCATTTTTTCCCTCAGTGTTACTTCTCTTTAAAAAAAAAAAACAAAAACCTCGCTTAGTGTTTAGAAAATTTTCTAAAAATAATGTTCCTTTCCGTTTTGTTTGACATTTTCATAACATTTTACAACTACCACACCCTCTCATAATATTTAGGTATTTCGACAAGTCGGTATCATACTCACACTCAGTATCATAGTGTGAAAGGGGCTTTAATGTTTCTCTAATTAACCGCCAAACTCATGGAAACAAACATAGATATGTATATAGTATTGCATGTACATCGTATGTAATTACGAATGTTATAATTAATACGATAAACCCGCATATCGCTAAAATAAACATTTAAATTTATGCACATGTTCGAAGGTGAGTTTTACTAACGTGGCCTTACCCCGATTACCCTTTTAAAAAGCTATATACATGTTTCACCGCAACTAAAGTGCTCGTGTTCGATTAACGGGGGGCATTTAGTTATAAAAAAATTATCAACACGGTAACGCCTAAATTATTATGGAAATGAACTTACAAATATAAAATTTTAAAGAACCAAACCAATATAGATTTTCTAAATAAAGAACCGCCAAACTAGTACAGGGTGTAAAAAAACATTATTTACTGATAAAATAAAATAAATAAATTTAAATAATTTTACCTTTTCTACTCAAAGTCTTACATTTAATGTTTTTTTATTTTTTGAAAAATATTTCAGTTATAAACTTTTATCCAAAAACAAATCAGCTACGGCTGAAAGTTGTTTAGTGCTAGTTATTTTCTTTTCCAATTATGGCTGAATATCCAGAAGTCATTGACAAAAATAAAAAATTGCAAAATTTGACTTCTGTTGAACGAACTCGGCGCTTGAGTCTTCTGCTATGGCGACACAATTACTATGGTGTTGTGGTAAGACGTGTAAGTTATTTGTGTGTTTATTAATTGAAAGTGCAAAATAAGTTACAGATCCGTTTAAAATTAACATACATTGGCGCAAAAAATCTACGTACCCTCAAAAAAGTGCGTTTTACATAAAATCATTGGTTAAAAAATATACAAGTTAAAAGAAAACAGAAAAATACAATTTGCAATCACAGAAAAAGTATACGGGAAGGGTCTTAATGCCTACTTTTCTTGTAAGAACTTTATACATAGGTAAGAATTGGAAATTGCAATTAAAATTAAATTCGTTAAAGAAAAGTTTGATTTCTGAGCGTTTGTCTAGTTTTTTTCCCTCCAAATAATAAGATTTATCAAGGCAGCCAAAATATGGGCGTTTGTCTTATTGACTTAAGTCTCTTAATCAACAGACAAACATTTCTTCATATTTAGGAGAAAGAGGAAGTAGTCACAAGAAGCTAAACCTAAGTTGGCAACCCTATTCATGGATTTTTGCCACAGTCACTACATATGTGCGCACCCATGCATTTTCTTAATGAAACCGGACCTTTTTTCGCTAGATGATGTGGTTTTTGCCTCAAACCAATATTAAATGTGTCTAAAAGCTCTGGACAATATTCGCCGGTATGTCGAATGTGAATGTTGAGTGTCAGCAATCACGGCATCCATCGCGCGGATAGCTTTTCAATATCCAAATTTTCATGCAACATATGATGTACCTGATCGGTTAAATGCCTTTTATACTAAGCTTCCTCATGCGCTTTCACATTTCGATCGCCCGATATCATTCCATGGATTTTATCGCAACGGAACTTAGCAGAGTCCCCATTTTATTTATAAATCACTTTTTATTTATTAATCCATATTTACGTACAAAGTGTTATTTATCTTTAAGTTTGCATAATACATTTTTCTAATTACTAAAATAAATATTTTATGAAAGAATTATAAAATATTCATTTTAAAAACTAATTACTTAAATCTTTGAAATCGATTGCCTTACTTTTGCTTCTAAAAAATCTTTAATTTTTATAAGACTGTATTTCACAACTTTATCAACGCTAAAACCAGCACTTGAAAACGTAATGTTCACCTTCATCATAGGTAGACACGTTTTATTTATATATAACTAGCTCTGCGCGCCACGTCGTAGGCGTTCTCACAATATTTTGTTCGATTTCGCTTTGACACCAAATTTTAAGACGCTTGCTTTTATAGTGCTTCAGTTATGGTTTATGTATTGACTTTATAATAATTCCGACTTCAAAACAGACAAACTTAAAATCATGTTTCTTTAAGAACCATGATTATATTATATTCGAGGAAGATTGTAGCGGGATTTTTTAAATGTCGTAGCACAAACTGTCAATTCAGATAAAAAATAATAATTTTTGAATTCAATAACCTAAAGCAAATATCATTCGATTTACTACCGGGGGAGCAGTGCTTCCGGAGTATATAGGGGCACAAGGATCCAGGGTTCTGGTCTTTTTCAGGTCAAACCAATTCCAAACGACTGTCTGTGTACAGCGGATCAAAAGTTTGGCTATATATATAAAATTACATTAACTATTGTGTCTCTGTAACGGTTTAAAATTTTGGCCATATACATCAAATTACATAAACTATTGCGACACCCTGTAATTTATAATTTTAAATATTTATAATTATTTTAACAGACATAGTAATGAACATTCTGTCTAATTGTTAAGTGTTTGTCAATAACTGTTCAAAAGATAGGGTCATATATAATAAATGACGTCACCTATTGGGACACCCTTTAAATTCATATTTTAATATAAATACTTGTTAAAGAGGACTTTGTCATACAGATTCTTTGTAAATTTTAACGTTGCGTCCATATACATAAAATTACATCAACTATTGGGACACCCTTTAATTTCCAATTTTAAATATTTATACTTGTTATTATACCAGACATAGTAGTGAACATTCTGTCTATTTTTCAAGTGTTTGTCTATAACGGTTCCAAAGATGAGGACATAATGGTCAAATTACATCAATAATAGGGACACCCTTTAATTTATAGATCCAAATTTTATACTTGTTGTAATAGCGGACTAAGCAATATAGGTTCTTTGTAAATTTCAACTGTCTATCTAAAACAGTTGAAAAGTTTGGCCATATATATCACTTTTACATTAACTATTGGGACTCCCTTTAATTTCCAAATTCATATTTTACACTTGCTATTATAGCGGACTTAGCAATACAAGTTTTTGAATCAAGCTACTAAGCTACCTCCTCTCAAAAATGCATTAAAACTCAGCCAGCAACAAAATTTTCCAAAATATTTTATGTACAGAAATTGTCCTGTTACAGTTTTATTATATACGATTATTGTATATAAATTTTGACATTCTGTTCGTAGTTTCTACACATTTCTGTGTGACCCCATAAAATATATACAGTGTTGGAAGAAAAAATACGGACACACCTACATTTGAATATTTTCTAAAAATTTTATTTACTATTACATAAATAAAACAAAGTAGGCATTTTCATTTAAAGATATTTAAATCCTACTTTCTTCGTGGAAATAAATTAAATCTTGGAAAAAATGCATGGAAGAAATAATAGGGCCAATTTATAAGTAAAAGATAAATGTGGTTTATTAATATTACCATCAAACACTTATACCATTTTAATACTCGGTCGAAGCTCACTTCATTTTTATAACGTCTTGACATCGCCGGTTCATTGAATTTACAAGATTTGCGTAAACATCCGGGGAAACAGATATCCAAGCTTCCTGAATTTCATTCCACATTTTTTTGCTTATTTTTATACTTAACACGTTCGCCGACGCTAAAAATTTCAGCAAAATAAGCTTGAATGATATTCGGCTATTACACGTCATTTTGCATCACTATGAAAATGTATGCTATAAAAAAACACCAATCTTATTCTTAAGGATTCCCTAGAGGCGATCGATAAGGCTTACGTCCGGCGATTGATAATGCCACTCCATTGCAGGTAGTTGCTTTTCCTGAGGCCAACATTTTACAGTTCTAGCGGAATGTCGTTGTCCTGCATAAAATGCCACCTAGTGGCATGTTGACTTAATGCATAGTTTTGAAGAATTCCCATGTAACCAGCAGCGTGTATTTTCCCTTGAATCTAGGCAATTTGGCCAACGACAGAAGAAGAAAACCATCCTCAAATTATTACCGCTCCGCCACCGTTCTTAATTATGTTTTTTTTTTTTTGTATATTTTGCCTTATTTAGCGGGGCGACGTAAAAAACATTTCCTCATCCAAACAAATTTATCCTAGTTTCGTCAGAGCACAGAACGTTATTCCGCATGTGTTGAATGAACTCCACGACCCATTTTAAAATTATTTTAAATAACACACTTCACTAAATAACTGGTTTAGTCGCACTAACTATATAGTTATTTTATTTGGTCTTTTTTATTAGTTTTTTGCAAAAATTTTCTGTTTTGTTTTATTTAAGCACAATTAATGAAAAAGAGAGAATTTAACAGTTATTGTCAAAGTAACCATAAGTTTACAACATGTAGTTGAGAAAAAAAACAATTTTCCCTATTATTGCTTCCAATACTGTATGTATGTACATTCCGTTATAATAGATTTTCCGGGTTATAATAGATTTTCCGATTATCCCAAATAACTTGTAGAGCTGTGTTGTATAGCGACCTGCCACACAAACTCGGTCAAAGAAGATATAGGTAGTAGACAAAAAAAAAAACAGTGCTACATTTTTCTATTTTTTTGATTTTGTATGTTGTTGTGTTGTGTTTTGCTTGCAAAGAATATTTAAAAAAGATTTTAAAATTTTAATTTAAAATAGACAAACTCACACTTGTAGGATTTTGTACCACCATACAATATTTAACTTTAAAAGCACTATAAATAAGGTGCTTAAATTTTCCAAGTTGTTTTAACCCATAGCGAAAAAAACGCAAAATATGATAAAGAAACAACTTAAAACTTTATGTCCTTAATACTTGTTATACCGGCCAAGGTAATACATAATCTTTGTAAATTTCAAGTGCCCGCAAATTAATGTGTGTAACACCATGTATAAATTTAAAGTGTCAAAATCACTCCTATAGGGACACCCTTTAATTTTTAAAATTATATTTTATATTGGTTGTTAAAGTGAACGTTGTTATACACACTCAGGCACTTGTCTGAAAAGTATAAAGCCAACAGTAAAACGTTAACACATATGTATGTATATATGTATAAAAATAGAAAAAAGAATAAACAAAACAAGTTTTAAAACTTACAAATATTTCGTAAATAAGGCTTTAAATAAGTTTTCTATTTACTCGTATGTATTTTAACATAATAAAAGTCATAATAAAATTAGAAACTATAACAATGTATTCGTACAGTACAAAGTACTATTTTTACTTAGTTTGAAGGTACTAACCACTATCCGTAAAATTCGATTATCTGCGGTATCCGCACCATACAATTCCGCGGATAATCGGGAGTTTACTGTATAATCTTTAAAAGATAACGTCTGTAACAAGAGAAATTGTAGCAATATTAATAGGATTACGCTTTTATTAATCTTTGTGTACGGAACCCTAAAATTAAAAATTACCATCAAATATTGTAATTTTCACATTTTTCATTTATAAAAATTCTACTTCTCCAAAAACCCGAAAATTCACTAAAAAAGTACTCAACAAATTAAGAGTTTGAAATAAATCGAAATTTAGTAAAAATAACACCCAAAAAGTTAAATATCACCAAAAACTCGCAACATTAACAAATAATAAAACTTTCGGCGCTACCTACTTAAAATTTTTTCGTGGTTTTTGATTTGGACTTTTTTCGTCCTCTAGGTCCGAGATTTAAAAACAGTTATAGGTAGTATATTGCAGCTATATTGCAGCTCTTTAAAGTTAACTTTTGTATTTTTCATTTTATTCTGTTTTCGGTAACCAAACAAAGGCATTTTTGTTATACATACATTCGTACAGTCAGAGACTAAAGTTTAAATACACCTCAAACATTTTATGTTTAAAGAAAAGTTAGCGTTTCAGAAAAACTTATAGTATGGAGTTTTATTTGTTCTAATAAATAATAAAAACCAAAATTATAGACTTCACTACAAACATAACAGTAATTTGTACAAATACGATAAAATTCAATGCACAAAAGTTTAAATACAATCATATTTACATCTTTGGTATTACATTTTTTGAAATAATTTAAAAATAGAAAAACATTGCAATATCTTGTTGGACCGCCATGGCTATCGACAACTGCCTGCAAACGGCGTGGCATAGAAAATACCAAGCTTTCTGTTTTATAAGGTAATATTTCTGAGCAGATTTTTTTAAGAGCTACTTTTGGTGATTCTTTGCTCGTTCTTGAAGTTTTTACTAATTTCCGCTTCATTAAACCCCGAACGTGCTCAATTGCGTTTCAGTCTGGTGATTATGGTGGGCTATGGAGCTGTCTGGAAGCATAATAAAGCAACCACTCTTTAACAGAAAGTGCGGTGTGCTTGGGATAATTATGCTGTTGATCCTTGCAAATTTCTTTCCAATATGCTCTTGTAAATATGTTGATTCATTATGTTATCAATAAAATCCAAATTCCCAACCCCGGCTGCTCCAATCGCTCTCCAAACCATAACATTGCCACCTCCATTTTTACCGTAGGAACCAAATTTTGTGTTCGAATGGCAGTGTTTGGTTTGCGCCAGACTTTTGCACGTCCATCGCTTCCAAATAAGTTAAATTTGCTCTCGTCTGTAAAAAGAACTATTCTCCAAAACTCAGCGTCTTGGTTTTTATACTTATTTACAAACTCTATAGAACTTTCCGTCTTTAAAATGTCTTATTATTAAATGTTTAATGCTGGATCAATTTCTTTATCTTTGCCCATAATTTTCAATAGCACTTCCAATGATGGCTATAAGAAAGGTACTTGGTGGCTTGTAAGAAAGGAATTTGATCGAAACATAAAACATAACTGTATTTTTTTTTTTTTTTTGAGAACTATAAGGGAGTTTTCTGTTTTGCAAGATGTGTTTAAACTTTTGTCCGTTGTATTTTGTTGTTATTTTGGGATTTACCGCTACGTTTGCAATGTACAAAGAATTTTTAGTTTTTGTTTTCTGTTATTTATGAAGACAAATAAAATGTATAGGTAGTTAAAATTTTTCTGAAAAATTTACTTTTCTATAAGGAACAATTTTTAAGGTGTATTTAAACTTTAAGCTTTGACTGTATGTACATACATATGTATATTTTATCATCTACTTTTGTTGAGCATCGATTGGTGGTTAATTTAACGTTAAATTTCCTGCCAAAATAAATTGTTATAGATTGGTTTATTCTTTTAGTTAAATGTATTTCAGATGGAAGAAAATCGTTTAAATAAAGTTTAATTGTCAAAGCTGGCAATGCTGCTAGATAATGTTTATGTTTTTTTGTGCATGCGTTAAGTGTGGATAAAAAATACTAAGAGAGTTGTTATATTTTAAGGGATATTTTTATGTTGATTTTTAGTAACGATGATAAAGTTTTTAGGAGTTGTATTCCTAAGGAGTTCACAACACTTCATTTACTATGAAGCTTTAACCACACGAAGCTTTTAATATTTATTACAGCTCAAAAACTATTAAAGCTCCAAAACCAAAAAGTTTTAGTGTGTAAGAAAACACAAAAAAAAGAATTAGGGCTTTTCGCTCTAACAACCCCATACAAAATAGAAGAGCAACAAATACTACCAGCTTTTTTTTTACTTACACTTCTAAAACGATTGCAAACTTAAGCTACGGGACATTAAAGTAAAATTAAATTTACAGGCAGATATTTCCGACGAGAATTTTGTAGAGTAAAATTTTTTGCTTTACTCTATTTAATTAAAAAAAAAAAACAAAGTGATTTTAAATAACACTAAAAAGTATGCAATAAAATTGTGCAAATTAAAATAATCTAAATTTTCGTATACATACAAATAATGTGCGAGCGCGCGTGTGTGTGTGTATATATATATATATAAGTATTTGTTCAGCAACTTGAAAAGAAGTATAAATTCTAAAGTATTTAAACACTTCTTCAAGGGTAACAAATAAATAAATTTCCTAGAGACGAAAAGAAGAAAATAAACTTATTAAAACCGAACCGAACCTGTAATATTATATTGGCATATTGTGGCTTTTTATATTACAAAAAAATAAATAAATAAAAATAAAAAAAATCAGCAACAATTGATAAATGGATGAATGTTTGTTCATATACTGACTGGCTGTTTGTTTGTTTTTGCGTTTGCATTTAAATGAATCTTTTTCACAATACCTGCTTACATACACACATATGTAGATACTGCTGTACATGATGAAGTTAAAAAATATAAACTTTTTATAAATTTAAGCAAAACACTGAAACGATTTGTTGTTTTTTCTTCTTTTAAAAAACAAAACGAAAGCAACATATTGGTATAAGAAAAAATATCAAATAATAATATACGAGCACAAACATACAATATATCAACCTAAACATACATACATACGTACAATACATTAATCGTTTTTTATTTAGTGTTTTATTTATAACTAACTAATAATTTTAAATAAAATCAGACTTGTCTAGAAGTTATAGATATGCTTACTTTGAACTTTGAAATTGAACTTATGACGATTATAGTTTGACGGTTTTCTTTAGCTCAGATAATTTTATACGCGTATATGTATTACCATTAATAATGTCAGTAGAAGTATTGTAACTTGTACTCAAATGACAGCAGCTAAACCCTTTGGTTCTTGTTAAAAATATCTATATATTTTAGCAGTTAAATTTTTGGTGAAATATAACGATAAATCTGTTATACGAAATTTTAATAAAATCTTTTGCTAGAAGTCTACACCTGATGAATTTATTGTATCAGAAACATCAAACTTCACAACAATCAACAATTTTATATTGTTTTTTTTGGGTCTTAATGTAATTTTAAGTTTATCAGGTGTGGATAACCTGCAGATTAATTTCGGTTATTTTTAGTAAGTGCGTGAATTTAAAATGTAAAAGGTCGACATTTTCATGATTAGTCATCGATCAAGATTATAAAGCGTCCAATAGATAACGAGAGCAGTGTGAGCTTTCCGTGCCTTTTTTGAAGCTGCGTCTATTGTTTGTTTTTGACAACCATTAACAGCAGTTATATTCGTTAATTAAAACGCAAAAAGTAAACTTCGTGTACTGATTAAAAACTAGTTTTTACATAAAAAACTGTCATAAAAACCAAACAAAAGCTTAATAAGTACTATTATGGGGACTACAGCAAAAATTCACAAATTGGGCTACAAACTACAACCCGATCCAACTTTAACTCCTTGCAATTATTTCGTGTTTCCAAAATTTAAGAAATGTCTTGTTAATTGGAGATTTGGTCAGAGTAAGGGGTCATTATCTTATTATTTGGAGGGAATAAAAAAAATATATTGGGCTAAATGTGAGGAGCTTAAAAAAGGCTATATTGAGAAATAAACAGCTTTTATGCAACAAGTTATAAAATTATTTAATGACTCTCCTATGTCGCACAGTGGTCAATTTCGCGAGATAGCGGTCAAAACTCTATAACTTTTGACCGGATTGGTATTTTTTTACGCGATTTTTTTTGTTCAATAGGAGGGACTTTAAGCTTCAATTTGCGTGTTCAAACGTAAAAATCGACTGATAGGAACGTAAGTAATGTGGAGTTAAAAATGCATTTTAATTTTTTGTTGAGTTTCCATGTAAAAGTTGAATATTTTGACATTTTAAATAGGTATTTTTTTTATAATTTCTTATTTTCTTCAATCGTATTTTGCAACCAATACTTATTTATTATTCTTAAACTTAATTTGTGTCAGAAAATGCCAACATTTGGCCCCTGACATTTATTTAGTCTCAATATTCACAGGGGCCAAAGGTTGTTTTTTTTGGAAGAAAGCTAACTCTTGTGTGGATTAAACTGAAAAATAATACTGAAATTCCCAACAATATCAATACCATATGGATATATTATATACAGAACACAACATCGATAAAATTTTAAGTAAACTTTTACTATTGATTTAAAGTGCACATATATTTTATTTAAATGTATTAATAAAAATTTTATAATTAAGTTTTTATTCTCTAGGTCTTTTTATAAAAATATTTCAATTTACTTTTATTTTTATATTCGATATTTCGCTACACCATTGGGTAGCATCATCAGGAAATGGAAAAAGTTTTATAATATTTTTTTTTTTTTTAATAATTGTGTATTAATAAAAATTTATACTAAAATTAGAAACAAATTATAATCTTTAAACTAGTATTAATTAAACAATATTAGTAAAAATTTCTTCCAAATAGCTTTGATTTTCATTTTGCAGTAGTTGTTTAGCTTCTTTATCTAACTCCAATGAGGTTGATTTCCATTTTTGTCGAATACTGGACATATATGGGTCTGATGTGCACAACAAAATATTAATTAGATCTTCATTAGTACAATATCTGGAAATTTTTCTTGTATTGTGCTCGCGAAAGAATCTGTAGTCTTTGTTCCTTTTTTCTTGCGCTTCTTCTGAGAGATCTCCAATTGGAAGCATATTGTGCTGAATTATTTGTTCCCCATGGAACAAAATTTTGTGAACTGTGGTTGGCATATGTCTCCAAGAATATTTTTGGTTATAAAGTGTTGCTGTCTCATTAGCATACTGACCAAATTTTTTTGCATCTATCTTTTTGCTACATGCTATAACTTCTAATATGATTTGGAATCGTCGTATTAAATCATAATCTACTCCAGTTATAGAAGCTGCAGTTTCTGGATCGGAAAAAAATCTCCTTGCTGTGTTTCCATCATTAGAATTTCCTTCTCCTTGCTTTGGCTGGTCAACTATAAGGCCTATCTCACGGTATTTTTCTTGAATATCTTTTTTTTTGCTTTCTTTTTTCCAAATTTTCTTTGTTGTTTCTCACTGTTTCGCCTAACGGGCCAAATTCCAAATCGTATCCCAATTTAAGAATATGCTCCATAAAACGAATTCTAGCATGAAGAGGTGACATTCCAAATTCATATGCTTCATTAAAACTATCGTCTTGTGTTGGTGGTTGGCTCAATTGACTTGTTGTTTTTTGGCATATGGTGCAGCTTGACGAAGACTTTGTTTCGGTTAAAGCTTGTGCAACTTTTCCATCGATCATTGTAAGTGACATTTTAAAGTTAACTTCGATGCATTGGTCATTAAATTCAAATATCACTGGTTGAAGTTCTTTAATTTCATCTCTTATTTTGCCAACTTCTTCAGTTATGACATCTTTAGTTTCTTTTTTGTAAGCAAACTTTATTGGTCTACAAAATTTTGTTGACGAGGGAATTTCATTCTTCCATACATCTATCTCTGCAGCTCTACTAGTTGACGGCTCTGAACCAATATAAGTTTTTGTTAAACGTAATGGAACGAAAGAAATCATGAATAAATTGGCATCTGATGAATTTTCCGCATTACATTGTTTGTATTGTTTCTGGCCAGAGGACCCATCACATCCCCATTTAGAAATTAAAGTCATGCTGCAATTTTTAAACTTCTTTAAATAATCAGCATCAAATGTCTTTAGTAATCGTTCTGCAGTGTGTTCAAAAAGATCCTGCAATTTTATTTCTGCTGAACTTGAAGTTACACTAATAGCAGTTGGTGAAGGTAAGCAATCTTTTTTGGCAGAAACTATATCTCGATATGATGGAAAAATTCCACAATTTTTTTCATTGGTTCGCTTCCGCAATTCTGTATATTGGTTTTTAGTCATTTTCAAATCCAAAAATAGTGCAAATGCTTCTTCTGGAGTAAATTTATTTTCTTCAGTTGGTGTCGGCATACTTTCTAAAATCCTTTTTGTGCGTCTGGGGCTTGCTTCCACTATTTTTTCAATGATAGCAATTTTACTCATTTTAGTTTTCGTTGGTTGAATTTGACGCAGAAATGAATCCTTTATGATGCTACAAGAAATTTCTTCATTGATATGTTTAAGCTTGCGTCTTCGTGATCTTTCACTACAATTATCAATTGGCTTTGCTGGTCGACCACCTTTTCCAGTTTCCGTGGTAGTTACTGATGGCTTTTTAAAAATAAGTTTATTTCTTAGCCATTCTTGGTTGCGTGAGTAAAACAATTTCTTGTTTCTGGAACATTGATTGTACCGTTTTCTTAAAGTATTTAAAAAGTTTTTTATTTTTAAGTTATGAATTTTAATTTCTTGTTTGTCGCATATTTTGAAGAATGGATTATTCATTATATGTAAAATAATGTCGTTTTCATCTTTCCGTTCAAAATATATATCAGATAGAACACTATAACTGAATTTAGCCATTGTTTAAACAATAATGAAGAAAAAAATGAATGCATGGATTAATAAACTATTGCTCGAAGTTTCAACATGATCTTTTTTACCTCTTTGAAACATAATATAACAGGTACTTGGTTTTACCAGTTATTTCCATTGGTTTTAAATTTATTTGTAATTTTCAGGTATTTAAGTTGTGTAATATTAGATGGCAATAAAATCATTTTTTACCTTTTCCAAATGAATTGCTAGATACCACATAAATTTAGAGTTAACAGGTACTGGCAATAATATAACAGGTAGTTGGTTTTACCAGTTATTTCCATTAGTTATAAATTAATTTGCAATTTTCAGGTATTTAAGTTGTGTAATATTAGATGGCAATAAAATCATTTTTTACCTTTTCGAAATAAATTGCCAGATACCACATAATTTGAGAGTTCTATTGTCATTTTTGTCAAAATTTTGATACACCCTTCTATGTGGACTAGGTCCAAATATGGGCCAACTTCTCCTAATTTCAATAGAATTATTTTTTGGGTCAATAGGAACTCTTGTACATAATTTCATCAAAATATATGCATAATAGCCACTTTCACATACAAATAACTTCTCAAAAAATATGACGTGCATTTGTACCGAATATCTTACCTTGGGTCAGAAAAATTGCTGTAGCTCAAAAAGTGCAGTCCCGATGCATGGATATGTATATATAGGAATGTAGGGGAGAGTTGGGACTACAAAATAGTAAATTTGTGTTTTGACTCAGCTTGACTCACAGGAGTTGTGCTCTATGAAGTAGGAAATTTTCGAGAAATTTGACCTTTTTTAAAAAAAATATTTAAATTGTTCTGAAAACAGTAGAGCTTCAATTTTTTTTACCAGTAATAGGAATAAGTTAAGTTACAACACAAAATTTATTTCGTCCAAAAATCTTGAAAAACAAAAAAGTTATGATCATTTAAACTTTAAAAATTAACTAAAAATATCATAAATTTACTAAATTCTGAAAAAGCCCATTTTGGACCACCCTGTTCTCAGTGAAATAGTTGAAATAGAGTTCTAATTTTTTGGCTCCCGAGGTTTACTACTGTTTACTTTCATATGAGTATAATAACTTTAAAATCGGAGAACAAAAACCAAAAGGAGTTTTGGCCGCTATCTCAAAATATTGACCACAGTGTGTCGTAAGAAAACAATATAATAGCAGTATAATAATTCTGTAACCATTTCTGTACATGAAATATTTTTGGAAAATTTTGTTGCTCGTGCAGATAGTAATCGAAATGGAACATAAAATAGCAATACTTAAAAATTTTGCCAGTCTGTGTCTGGATGAATTTTAATAAAATTTTGTGAGGAGGTACTTAGTATCTCGGTGCAAATATAGAGTACTTTTTTCGCAAAAATATCTCATTTCCAAGAGAAAAAGTAGTGAATGTAACCAATTTTGCCGATTTAAATATATGTCAACTTTACAGCAACTTTTATGTTTAAAGCGGGATAATTTTATATAAACTTTAGAATTTTATCGCAGGATGGGTACCTCTATATAAAGAAAATACATAAACCATAACTCTATATTGGTTCCGATATAGAATCCTTTTTTTTTCTACAAAAATATCTCATTTCCAAGAGAAAGTGGAGTAAAAGCAGTGAAAAGCGCAATTTCAACACACCTTTTTATATTTGAAAGTTCTGTATTTTGTGAACTATTGCTCAACATTAGGCGCCAATTGAATAAAATTTGTATTTGATTTGTAATTTTACTTTCTGGAATTACATTGGTATTAAAATATTTTAAACAACTTTTTCAGAGCTTTAAAATATTTTTATAAATTTTAGAATTTTATCCAGGTATCTTTATATAAAGTAAATACATAAACCATAACTGAAGCACTATAAAAGTAAGAGTCTAACAATTGGGATACTTTCAAAGCAAAATCTAGCAAAATATTTTCAGGACGCCCACGACGTGGCGGGCATAGCTAGTTTGTTATATTTTTATCACTTGTTATTGTAGCGTTCATTTCAAAAGTTATATTTTCTGGTGTGTGTCTACTTATACCGAGATGTTTATAACACCTGACATGTCCAATTTCCCACTGCAAAACACGTACATGTCGTGTGGGACTGTTAAAATATTGCTTCTAACAAATACATGTGCAAAGTCATCTGCAAAATATGATTTCGAACGTATTCTATTTTAATCTGACAAACCCTCTGACATCAACAAAATTTGCGTGAAGATCTGTTAAATGTTAAAATAACATTTTTGACATATACTGTATGACTATATGACTCACATAGTTAAAAAGTCATGTATAAAAAACATGTCGTGTATATGGGGCTTTATTAAGGTTGAAAAGATATTGCCGTATGATCGATGACATCAGAGCGACATTAACAGCGTTTCATTTTGACAAGTTTGTTAACAAACAACCCTAATATATTTTTCCCTCCTTTAAATAACAAGTCTTCATCATCTTTTCTATTAGCGCTAAACGATATTTATCGATAATTTTAATTACACAGACCGAATTTGAGAGAAGTTTTAGTGAGGCCTAATATCAGGTTTGGATCACAATTTATGGTTTAATTTTTGAAATGATATCTTTATTCCCAAAACCTCTTTAGCGTTTTATAGATCAACCCGTAAGGTACTTCTTATCAGTACGTAGAAACTAATCTATACATATGTACATATAATGAAATAGTAACTCACTTCCGTTTGTCTGTCTGCTTATTATTGACGTTCGCATCACGTAAAAACTACTGGATGGATTTTAATTTTGTAAGGAGGTACCTAAGTATCCTGGTTCCAATAAAGGATACTTTTGTTTCGAAGAAATATCTTATTTCCAAGAGAAAGTGGAGAAAAGGCAGTGAAAGTACGCTTTCTGGTGTAAAAGTACTGCTTAGTACAGCTCGGAACCTTTAATTTTTGAAAGGTGTATATTTTAAAACACAGATCGTTTTAACTACTTTGTATGGCACGGCACCTTTTTTGTTATTTAAACACAGATGGCGCTAATATGATTTACTTACTGCCAAATAGCCAATTGAATAAAATTTGTATTTGTTTTAAGTCGCGTGCGTGTTGTATAATTTGGTTATTTTGTGAAATACATACTTAGGTAATTATGCGATTACATTATTTTTGTTATTTAGCATTAATTTTTAAAATTTGGAAGGAATACTAAGACTTGAGTGTGACTATAAAATACAATAGGTGTGGAATACTACACAAAGCAAAATCAAGCAAAATGTTATCAGGCACAGCTAGTATTATATACATTTGTATCTACATGTGTACATCTGTAGTTATTTTGAAATATTCATATATGCAAACAACGCAAATAAAACAATTTGCGCCGGTATGCAAGTTAATAATTCACTAAAAATCTTATCTTCTCGACTGAATAATTGAATTGAATAAAGATTTAATAAAAAATAGAAAAAAATAAAACAAAAATAAAAACATAACAAAAAATTTGCAACAGCTACAAAAAGAACTACAAAAATAACAACAACATGCCATCTCAACAACTGCAAGCAATGCGTAAAATACAAAAGCAACAAATGCCTCAATATAACAGCACAACAAACATAAATAGTAAATTACATGACACTAATTTACAAAATTTTATGTTCGGTAGCCTGCAGTGTGTGCAACAACAGCAACAACAACAAAATCTTGGACAGCAAGATGAAATGTTTTCGATCAACAATTCTCATGCGAATCTAATAAATAGTACCATGTATCCCAGTATGGCAAGCAACATAAATGGTGGCATTAGTATTGGTATTGGTGGTAATGGTCTCTTGCCATTAACTGGTAGTGTTGCTGGCACCATATATGGCAGCGAACAGAAATTATGTCAGCAATATAGCTCACAGCAGCATAGTGACTACATAATATCGGACTATATGGAGAAGATTGGAACACGTATAAGTATGCTGGAGACGGAATTGAAATTCGCGTGGGGTGCCTTAGATATGTTATCAACAGAATATAGCAAAATTTGGTCTCGTCTCGAAAAACTCGAAAACATCATGGTGGACCAGCAGTCAGTGGTGAACAATCTGATGGGACTAATTAATATAAAGAGGAGAGAGCAACAACAACTGGAAATTGATAATGAAAATGAATTGCTTATAAATGAAATATTTATTTCAGCCGAACTGCAACATCCAAGTCAAACGAGTTCAGTACTAAACAAAGGTACTGACTTGTGCACTAAGGGAAAGTTTGACCATCTTTATGATGAGTTGAATAAACAGGATACTACAAGTATGCGTATTGAAAGTGAGTTAGAAACTTTGAGTGAGTTATTAAAAGAGAAGCAACGTCAGCAAGAATGCTCGGATGAAGATTTGCAACAGTATGCTTCGTTGGAAAAGTCAAAAAGTCCCAGTTTTTTGTACTGTATGGATGATGGTCAAGTAAGTAGTAGACGGTATGGATCTCGGGGATCAATAACATCATCAATGACGCCTCCTCTTCAGCCTCTAATAAATAAGACTGGTTCCGGCACACAAAATAAAATAATGTCAAGTTTCAATGGTTTGTATACTGAACAGCAAGAGCAGGATAATCAGGCTTTTTTAGATCAGCTAACGGCAAATAATCGCATTAATAATATATCTCGGCTACCACAATCGTACAATATTTTAAGTGGTGAAAATGACAACGTAGATGTATTTGGTTCTCTTCGTGGCGAGGCAACAGCCAGTGAACTGGATGCTTTAACCGGTCACACTAATTTTTTTCGCGAAACTGCCTCTAAAACGGGGCCCGACGTGATACATAGAAAGCCGGACGATACGGGAGGAGGGAGGGGCTTAAAATCGGAAATGAATGAAGATTTCTATAAGACACTTAATGAAATGTATAGAGAGAACAATCTAGCTGCCGAGTTTAACCACAATCTCGATAAATTGCTACATCAATCCGAACAACAGAATGAACAAATTTTAGTTGGCTTATCAAACAATTCAACACGCACTAATTCTGCTCTTGATATGATACATGAGGATAATGAAGATGAGGTCAGCAGCGAAAAACAGAATAAAAATGTTAAAACTATTGTTGAACCTAAACTTGATACTTTTCCAAGTATAAATGAAAAAGCCAGATCAATACAATCAACTACAATATCGCCAACTGGAAAATCGTCCTCCTCTGCAGTAATAAAACGTTCAAAGGATTCAAAGAAGCATAAAAAGAAAAAACATCATCACAAAGATGAAATGGAGATGATAAATAATTTGAAAAGTGCTTTATCCCAAAAAACCATTTACACCGATTTGACATACTTGCCCGCGCATAGTAATAACCAAGCGAATCAAGGCAACTGTGAGAGCGAAGCTTTTCGTTCTATAGCCACCTCGTCCGTTTCTGAAGACAAGTTTGGTCATTTCTGCGACAGCGTGGATACATTAGATAGTATTACAAAAATACTTCTATTAGAAATAAATAAGATCGTAGGTTTTCCTTCTCCTTCCAGGGAAGAAATAAATGAATTAAAAAAGCTAGTTGTATCAGAAAAGCTGTTTTTAGAGAAACTCAACCAGGTTAATCAAAATCTGATTTTATTGCTTCTTAACCCACTGACCATGTCCGAAGAACTAAGAACAGTTGAAAGTAAGGGATGGTTTAAAAAAGTTATGAGAAAACTAGAAAAGAATATTGATACTCTTAAGAAGCTTGTGGGTAATTCATTTGATAACTACAAAACACAAATGGAAGCAGCTAGTTCTCTGTGCCGTCTGACAGCTGCTAATGAAACGACAAATATTTCAAGCGATGCACCTTCAACAATAGAGGAAACAAACAAATTTCAATCGACTAATTCTACCGCACAACCTGAACTTACCGACTACAGCGTCCAGTTGATACGTCATAACTCTAACCTCGACGAACAACTAAAGCTACTGGATAGCCAGGAAAAAGAAATGCACAAAAAGAAACAAATTCTACAACAGCAGCAACACCGCCAAAATTTTGAAAACTGTTTGGATTTGGGTAATTACGTGGATGTTGATGCCTCCTATGAAAATCTTTTGATGGAACAAATCACCGATCCGAATTTAAACATATACCCCAGTTCATCTTTAAGTGACACTTCAATGACATCTCTCTCATCCAACAACATTTATAGCAATGACGCTTACATTAAATCACTGAAGCGCAGCCTAGAGCGCCACAATAACATGTTGTTTTTGTTACATTTACAAAACCCTGATTATAAAGACAAAATGCAAGAATTAGCTGGCCTTGTCGAGGACGAAGATGATCTTATATTGAGTGAAGGTGGTAACCACAGCCCTCCGCCGCCAGCACCAGACATAGATATATTGAGATTCAACAATATGGTACAGGGAACTAATGACGTCATGTTATTTCTAGATGATAAAGATGCCAGTAGCACTTTGAATCCCTTTCTAATATTGGATTCTTCAAAGAACGTCGGGCGGGAGTCCGGACCACCATGTTCTCCAAAGCAAACTAAGTCGGACTCAGGACTTTCATCAATGAGTGGATTATCGACATGGGACAAATCGCCTAATTCTCCAGTGTCACAGGCATTTAACGGCAGCGATAACAATCCTTTTTTAACAAAGTATCAAGATATTAACATGGAAATGCTGCAACTCTTATCATTGACACCCCAAAAAATACCATCGGAAGTTGATTTTGCCGACCTTGGAATAGAGCAGGCTAATCAACAGAAAGAGTATGTATTTTCAGAAGAAAATCTCAACTATATTAGAGAACTTTCGAAAAACTTACCAATTTGTTCTGCTTTTGAAAATAAGTCTATGTTTTCAATATTTCAAAATAATATTCTCGATCACGAAAATTCCTCCCACACAGTTGATGAAATGCTGGCATGGGATCAACAACAACAAAAACAGCAATTGGAAAAACGTCGAATGCCTGATTTATTAAAAACTCAAATCAGCGGACTAGCATTATCGGACACAAGTGAAAACTGTCAATACACAAGTAAAACTTCCAACAGAGGCAGTCCTCAACTAACAGATCGCTTAGTTTATTATCCAACATCCCGAAGTCTAACCGATTACAATAGCAGCCGAAGAGTAGTTTATAATTCGCTTCAACATTCTAGTGATAAACATGCAAAATTTCATGAAAATATCTCCGAACCTTCAGCTGTGTTAGGTACGAACATAGCAACGGATTCTTCTACACCCGAGGCCCATTTTTCCCATCATAGTAATCATGGTAAACAACATCCAAAAGTTTGGCAGCGATTAGGTAATTTACTGAATGATAACTTTAAGTTAAAACGTCCAACACGCTATAATCGCTCTCAATCATTACCGACTGGTGATATGGACACACAGCGATCCAAAATTAAAATGCGTGATCAGGCCGGTTCGTATCCGTCTGTTGTCACTTATTCAAGAAAACACACAACTGCCACCCAGAGTTCTACTAGCCGCCAGAACTCATCACAGCATTTAAGCACAGCCGATTCTATGGGAGGTAAACATAAAAAACGTGCATCTTTTAGCACAACAATGAATAATTTTATGCAAAAGGCCAAGACATACAGGCGGTACAGCTTTGGCTTGCGTCACGGATCTAGCCTCTCGGATCCTGAAGCCGATTTAGCAAGTTTTACATCATCGGATAATGATGAGTCGATAGCAAGCGATTATGGAGGTGTTGCACTTAACGATTTTGGAAAAGACAACTACAATGCAATGCAACTGAATAACTTTCAACTTCGCACTGGAATTCAAAGGCTTGAGGGTTTTAAATCACTTAAAGAGTCTCACAAACATATTGATATGAAAACATTACAGGCAAATGTCAGCGAAAAAACTACTAAAAGTTTTGAAGAATTGCCGAATATAAACCAAAATTTAAATGACCCACCATCCTCACAAATATCCGATCTCGAAATAGAAGAAGAACTTTCGGACCAATGCAATAATGAAATTAAAAGCAATATGTTTGCTATAATCGGTGATAAGGCTTCAAAAGCCAAAAGTTTAAATGGGCCACAATCAGACAATATACAGGCCTCTAAATTTAATTTACCAGAATATGAAAATGAAGCAATACCTAATGGAATTGTTCCTGCAGAAACACTAGGAGTCACAATACTTGTGGATAGCCAAACGTCGCAAAGCCTTACAAACAACCAGCGTCATCTTAAAAAGACAAACTCACTTTGCCTAAATGACGAGCGCGAGCAGATTTACTCTGTTCCACTCAACATGATTGTAACGACAACAACTCATATAACAGCAACTACAGCTGAGCCATCACCACTAAAGAATACTTTTGCCAATGGCCGACTTCCTCAACCCTTTGCAACGCAACAATCTTTAGAAATTCCCAGCTTGACAACAACATATTCCAAAGATGATGAAGATAATCGAAGTCAATATTCCTATCGTACGCTTTCTTCCTCTAGACGCCAAAGTACTGAAGACAGCATAGACACTGACGATGAATATTTCTGTTATGAACTTCGACAGTTAGATGAATTGGAAAAGCAACAGAAAGAGCAACAACATCAACAGCAAGAAGACCAACAACAACGTCTGGAAGAAGCTGAACAAAATCAGCAACTTTTCAATCAAATTGACCAGCTGACAGCACAAAATAATAGAGATGACCTTGTCGATTATGTTCCCGATGAAAAAATTCGAGCCCAAATGTCAGAAGTTTTGCAAGAGTTAAAACACAAAGTTAAACTTCAGCCAGAAATGCCACAATACCGTCGGCCCTCTAAGTCTCGTGTTGTGAATGATAAGTATACCAAGGTAACCGATATGCATAAAGCCTGGCAGGACATAAATGGTGATGAAAACTATCATACAGCTTACAATGGGCCTGGGGTGGAAATTGAAAATTACGACCAGCAAAGTACGTTCGACGATAAAGAAATCGATCGTTTGGAACAAGATAAACGATTGCAGCAACGATTGCAAAAGCAAGATATAGAAAAGGCTCCTCCTCCCCATAAGCGATATAAAAAAAGACGACACATGCGTCGATCCAACATTGCTATAGATAACAGCTATAATGATCTGGATAATCCCGAAACTCAAGCATATTCCACGAGTTCGTCTCTATCCTCTGAAGATGAAGTGAAGCGCCAACATTCTAGGAGTCTTAAATCAATCAATCAATCTGCTCAAACGCGACGAAATAGTTATGAGCGTCAAAAAGCCTTAGCAGCAACCACACTAACACAAAAGCAACAAGTTAGTTATCCACGCGATAGTTCTTCCACCGACAAAGAAGAGGGAAAATTAAATGAGTTGGAACAAGTGGGTTCAGAAGGCGAAAAGGGCAAGAAAAATGAGAGTTTATCTTCGGGTGCTACTTCAGGCCCCGACAGCCCAGCTGAGGTTAGTAGTTTGGACAATGACTTAGAAATAAATGATAATGAAAGCGGGAATGAAATTTTTAAGACAGTACCCAACTATCAGATTTTTAAAAAAAATCAGCAACTAATAGCTAAAAAACGCGGCAGCACCAATGGCCAATCGAAAACTAAAGACGATTCACCACCACCAATAACATCATCTAATGAGACCATCACTAAACGGAGCTGCTACAATCAAAAAGAACAGAACGACGATCTCGACGTAGGAATTGATGAGACCGACAATAAGAAGTTCTTAATATCAGCAGTGGATGAAAATATACCAAACGGCACAGAAATCATGAATATCACCAAAACAGTAGAAGAACCGGACACAACAGAGCAATTAAGATTTTCCGAACAACAACAGCACATTGACAATCGCTCAAGTAAACCAACGACTCCTCCCCAACAAACAACTGAATCCAAATCTGTTCCAAAGCTAATCAGTCAAGATTCTAGTGTAGACATGTCACAATCTAATGGGTCGGCACTCGGCAGTAGTAAGTGGAAATTATTGAAAACATTAAAAGAACGTAAGCTTGAAGAGCGCAATAATCAAGAAAAAATCAGAGAAGATGAGTTCAATAAGCAACGTGAAAAGGTAAGTTTAGCTTCGACTTGAACTAAACACTCGAGTATACTCAAGTATTTCTTCAAATTTTCTAGTACCTTTTACACATTTTACGGAAAGTAGTATTTAAGAGGCAATGTAAACAAAGATTTTAAAATTTTACTTACATTCAAACGTTTCAAACTGTTATTTTTGTCTTTAAATAATAAATATTTTTAATGTTTTTGCAAATTTTCCATGTTTTAAAATGCTAAATGTTATTGTTTTTTGTTTTGTATTTTAGAATGGCAGCACCTCAGGTGATGTGGGCTTACGCGGTAATGGTCATCCTGGTGATAATCCTTTCTATAGCAATATTGACAGTATGCCGGATATTCGACCCCGGCGAAAATCTATACCATTGGTTTCGGAACTTGTAAGTACAAATCGTTTTAAATGTTCAAGAACGGCTACATATATGTTGCTTAATTACGGATTGCGAAATAATTATGCCACACTATACAGTCGCAGTGTTATGCTTCTGATCTTTCATATCTAAATGTAGACCAGATATTGGTTTTCAATCAAATGGACTGTTCAGGTTTTTACTAGTAGAAATATGATTTTGACAAGTGTTTTAAAATATCTGCCGCCTATTGTGAATTAAATCAAACTGATTACAAATGTGTGTTAATAATTATGTCGCAGATCGTAGATGAAATATGTATTTCTCCATGTTAACAGACGAAAAATCTTAAAAGAGTAACAATTTCTCATACAATTCTTTTAATAATCAATATTGTACTAAAAGTTTACAAAATTAAAAATCACAAAACACGTTTGCTGTTATCACCTGAAGTATTTATATTATGATAAACGTAAGACTTTTTTTTCGATGTTGACGTTTATAGTAACAAATATTTTATATTTTTTAAATTATTTAATAGTTTTTAAATCTGACAGTGTTGCCAGAAGAAAGCGAAAATCCCTACGCGTAGGTTTCTTATTCGTCAGAAAAATAGGAGTGTAGAGAAAATGTGACAAACTATTTGATAAATTGTTTATCAAATTTCATTTTTAAACAAATCAATGTAAAAAATGTTGTTTTCAATATATTTTGTTGCTTAATAGAATGCTTAAAAAATACTGAATTTAAAATATATTAACATTGTTCTTGCAAGAATCCCGATGGATATTAAAACTGAAATAAAAATTGTAGAGGGAGCAATGTGCGATCAAAACTTAAAGAAATCTAGAGTGGCCTACACTCAATTTTACCGATTATGCCCAAAAGCTATACAGCTCTTCATCTTCCATATACCGAAGGCACATACTAAATTTCATTTTAATATATCAAACGGTATGACCTGTAGAGTAGTGCAAATGTTTGCACTACCACTCAACGTAGATTTAGTGCAAGAATTTTTCACTCACTCAATTGATTGCAAAATGTTTACTTGCAATCAATAAAAAGCTGCATTTATTCATACTCTCAATCTACTTTCAAAAATGATTGGTCATCAGAATTTTGAAATAAATTCGTTTTTTTTAATATTTTACACCAAAATATAAAAAATTGATGTAACAGAATGAATTATTTATTCAGTATTGAAGCAAGGTATATAATGGTAACAAATTAATTTTTAATACTATATAACAGTTACATAAAAATTTTCAGTCATTTCGAATAGTACTAGATAAGTAGATTCCTAGATTTTAGTGCAATTAACAAAGTAAATAAAACGCTTATTTAAATAAGAAGTCTTCTAATATCTTTGATATTAGATCCTTTAATAGTAAATCATAGCATGCGAATATAATTAAATACTTCTCTACTGGATTTTGAAACTGAATTGGGTTGTCTTAACATATATCCAGTAATAAGACAAATGTTTTTAAAATTCAACACGACTTTGCCTTCTTCTGCACCAGTGGAGCGTTTGTTTTCCTTTAGTGGAATGGTAGACACTTATAGAAGATAAAAAAATTTGGTGATAGCAGTTATGAAATGCTTGTTGCAAATAATTTTTTGAATTTTACTTTTTTATGTATCCATTTTGTTTATTGAAATTTAAAAATTTTGTTAAACTTAAAATAAATTAAATTAATTTTTAAAGGCCTAGATGCTCATGTTATATAAATTAATTTACTGTTTTATATAATCATTAATAAATATAAAATAAATTGGATCATATTTTTAATGAAGTATTAGTCTCCACTTTTGAATTAGTGCACAAAAATAATAATAATTCAAATTGACCCTCAAATTAAATGCAAAATTTCTACGTTGGAATCAACTTGAGTGAAGAAAAAAAAGTGGCAATATATTGCTGATTGCATTTTTTGAAATCAAAATAATTAAATTTTAGTGCAAAGATTTTTTAATTCACTATCAGTAATGTTGATTGAGGCTGCAAATTTTGCAATCACCATTAGAAATCAAAAAAATGAATGCATTAATTTTGCAATATCACTCAGTGTGAGTGAAGATTGCAGAATTATTGCACTACCCCCAACTATGGTGTCTATACCTGATATAAATTTGTCTTGATACATAGTCAAACGTCGGTAGGTCAGGTGTAAATTTTTTGTTCATAAATTATTGCATTAATTGTCATTGCAAATCATTATTTGTTTTTCGTCGTTGTTGCAGGTTCCCATAACTTGTTTTTTTTTGTCTCAATAAAATTGCAAATTAATCTGCATTAATTCATTCGTTTTTTAAATCACATTAAATCATCACACTAACACGCATAAACTCCTTTGTAAAAAATGTATTAGAGTGAGCACTATAAACATGTCGAGTGAATTGAATCAGCACAAAATCTGTTTTTATAGCGAATCAAAACATGTTTCGTTTAATTTTTTCAAACCAAAACTTTGCAATGTTGCTAAAGGTTGTGTGTTAAAATTAACATTGTGCCAATAGAATGACACAAATCATTTAAATCATTCGTTTGCAATTGTAAAGAGGGATAGAGTATGTGGAATATTAACAAAAACTTAATGTAAAGCTTTTTACAAAGATTGTTGTAAATATTTCAATAATTTATTTAATAGGAATTAAAGCTAGTTACAATATGTAATTTAAAAACTTATTTTTCGTTAAAAAATCATGTTTTTAACAAACGATTTTTTTTTCTAAAATTATTTTAAAAATAGATTTTTTTATAAATTGATATCAGAAAATGAATATTTTATCTAAAACTTAAAATATTTTACTTTACCACAAAATTATATGTATATATATGTTTAAAGCTTTTATTAGGAGCTAAATTTCTTTATTTTTAATTTTGTTATGGCCTTTTCCAACTATTTTATTGATTCTTATAAAAATTGCTTACATTACGATAATTTATATTAATTAATCGCGTAAGTTCTTTTGCATTATTATTATTTAACTGATGCACGAAACATTACTGACCTGTTCTATTTCTGTGACAATAGATTTCAATAATGTTTTTATTCGTGTAAGGCATTTTCCAACTATTTTATTGAACCGATTATTATAAAACTTTGCATACTATTCTCATAAAAATACAAAATTATGAGAATTTACATTTGGCGTAAGTTGTTTTGAAATTCAGATCCAACTTCTGTGAAAATATCAAGAGTGTATCTATAATGGTTCTAAAATTAGGCCTTATTCATGCAAAACACGTCAATGTCGGAAACCCCTTTAATTTTTACTATTTGTTGTATAGACCACAGTAGTGGTCCACCTTCTGTGAAAATTTCAAGGGTCTACCTATTATAGTTCAAAAGTTAGGCCTTATTCATGCCAAACACGTCACTTTCGGAAAACCCTATAAGTTTTAGTATTTGTTGTTGCCACAGTAATACATCTTGTGTGGAATTTTCAATACTCTAGCTTTTACGGTTCCAGTGATAGAAGGCGCTGACAGACCGACAGACATTGTAGCGACAACAATACGTTTTTACCCTTTGTGTACGGAACCCTAAAAACGGTTAAATAAAATAGATGAAAAGGACTTAAATAACAAATTTTTAAAAAATATTACATTTCTTAAATAAATATACATATTTTTATGTTTTAAGATTGATAATTTCTATTGAAACAACAATTTTTGCAAAATTATGCAGTGGTATATAAAATTTAAAATAACACTATTGCATTGTTTTTTTAGCTGATAAAAATCAATTCATACGATATAAATTGAATTGTTGTCTTTTTCTGATAACTCTACTCCACAAAATTGTTTCTCATCTTATTTGAATTTAATCCGTAGCTCATTTTCGTAATGCATGTGTTGTTTCATTTGTTTTGTAAACTTCGGCACGAAACATGTTTTGAGTTGAAAATAATGCGAATGATTTAAAAGGCATTTTAAATGCATTCATGCAGATGTCTAGTACACACACATATGTAGAGGTACCAATCGAGCAATGAATAAATACGTATGGTAAATGAAAAAATATCAAAAATATATAAAATATTTTTTGGCGCAAAAAATAGTTGAATAAAAAACCTGAATTAACGGTTATTGTGAAGACAAATTTGTCTGAACTCTAGGCTTGACAAAATTGTCTTAACGTTGCAACAACACTAATAAGAAGAGTCTATACGTAATAAAAATTTATCTTGACAGTGATTTGACGTTTATCAAGACAAATTTATATCAGGTATAGAGACTAGGTAATATGCTGGTTTAAGACAAAATAAGCAACTGTTCCAATACATACAAATCATATGTGGGAAACTATAATGTACTTAACAAAACTTTTTGTTAAGTTTCGCAAAATTTCATTTGTTTAAGCAGAGTACGAAACTGATCGCACATTCCGTACGGAAACAGTTGTTTGTGCTTTGTGTTATACATATGTATGTATGTACATTCATAGAAAAATTTCAGTGAGAACGAAGATGAACAAATTATTTCGAAATTAAATGTAATATGTTTAAAAAAGAAAGGTTCCATAAAAAATGGACGCGATTTATTATAATCGTAATTGAAAAGAAAGAGCATTTTATTGTTTATGAATTGGTCGATGCACAACGTTGTATTTTTTAGTTCTTTTGACCAAAATTACACAAACAGCAAAAGATGTGTAATTTTCTTAAAACTAATAAAGATAATTATTAATTTGTATATGAATGGTATTAAGTATACAAAATATGTTTAATCAAAACCTTTTTGTTAACAAATTTCATTTATTCAGAGAGAAATTATTTTTTTTTTTTTTTGCAAAAGTACGAATAAAAAAATGTGCAACTGTGGCATAAGAGCTTCTAGACACATGTAAGTACATTGTAGCCACCTAATAGTCTTCAATAAGTTGCTTAAGCATTTGACAGGCTTTTCGTTGATTTTTTGACATTAGTTTAAACCAGCTTATGCACATTATAGCGTGGCCTTAAGACAATGCACACAAATAAATAACAGTCTCTTTTTGAATACGTATGAAATGAGGAAGTCATTCTAAAAATATTGTAATTGAGATGAAGCATCTGTACTAATTTTACCAAGGGCCACTAAAATATTGTAGATCTTAAAAGTTTTCTTCCTAAAGGTTTTAAGATGTTTTAAAAGTCGGACGTTTCTCTAGACAACCTTAACCAAAAATATAGCAGTAAAAGTATGTTTTGTACGACATTTCTTAAATTAAATATTGTTACGTGAAAATGTATGCAATGGTAGGTATTTTTTAAAACTTTTATTGGCAACACTGTTAAACACAAGTTCATAATAAAACTGTGATGATACAGAATCTAAAATGTCATATCCCGTCATTTGAAATTAAAATAGTTTTCGTGTTAACATGGATTAAGGCCGTATGTAAATAATACAAAATATTAAATTTGTAATGACTAAATATGATTTATTTAACGAATACTCTATCTAATCGTAAATTTCAAACACATTGTAAAAAAACATCAACAATATCTTTTAATGTTAATGTTTTATCACTTTAAGTTTGTTTATCCTTTTTTATTATTACTACTACAAATATTTCAGATACATTTAAAATTAACTTATTATATTTTATGTTAACATTTCTCAGTTGCTATTTGTATGGCCACAATTATTAAAAATTTATTTCAACTTCAAGGCTCTGAGAAGCATATTCACATCAATTAAAACATTTCAGCGTGTGCATACTTAAATCCAGTTTCTGTTTTCACAAAATTTATTCTTTATAACTTTTATTTACATATATATGTATATAACATAGACAATAAAAATCAGTAAACCTTATCCGGTCTTTACGTAGCAATTCTAATTTTTGTAGCAATTGTTGGTACTCCCTTACACACGTCAATACATAGAAAGACCTGGGAAGTAACTGAAATTTAACACTTCATAAATTTATATGGTGCTAAACTTCAAATTACACATATAAAAATCTGTTTAAAAATTACGTTTTTTAATATTATGTTGGACTTCTACAAAAAAATAAATTCATTTGTTGGCGACACTGTGTGAAAATTGTGTTTTTATAATCACTCTTATCGTGAATAATAAGTAAAATTTATGTACTCGTGAAATTTCAATTCACCTTCGCGTGGAAATTCAGTAAAACCATCGATTTATCCTTACAAAAGTCAAACTTCATATAAAAAAAAACATAATTTTTAGTACTGGTTTTTTTGTTCTGAGTTTGACTTTTGTCATGATAAATTGAAGACTCGTGCAGACTAGGTGCAATAAGAAGAAAACAACTACTGTTTTAAAGCAAAAAAAAAAAAATCATTTCTGATAAAAGGAATTTTTTTAGCATTAAATTATTTACGGGGAAAAGGTAGTGAATACCTTACAGACAAAACTAAACAAGCACTCAAAGCCTAACGCTGTCTACCGCATAGCTTTGATTTTACAATGACAAATCTAAATAAGAGCGCAACGTTCTATCTTGAACTTGATAAATTAAACGCAAAATAGAGACAAAATCGGTAGATAAAGCAGAAAAAAAAACTAAAATGTCATCACTTTTCCACAAGAAACAAAAAAAAAAACAAAGACAATTTGCTTGCAACCACCTTCACTACTTAACGCTCTGTCAAAATCGAAATTTCCAATCACCGCAATGACGCCGCAATATTTAGGTTTGCTTCATACATTTTATACCTACATTTGTATGTGCATAACAATTTTTTACAGTTAGTTGGAGCTCAGCGCTTAAGTTTGGCTCCTAGGGAAAACAATATTTATTTCGAGGGAAAACATATTTGCAACAGGGGTGATAGTGATGTTCCAACAACTGCTCGTGTTAAAATTACTACGTAGAAAGAGATTCAATTTGTAGCAAAATAAAACTAATTAACATAATATTTAATATTTAAGGGTTTTACTGTTACCTACGTCTATGTATATGTCTCTAACACCCCTAACACACAATGTTTTGAACGCACATGCCATTCAATGCCAGACATATTCAAAAATTCATATTCAACATTTACAGTATTTGCAACCTGAAAAAGGGCGTTAAAAGAGTGTGATTTTTTCCACAGAATACATCACAAAATATTTTATATTATTTTTAATTTTTGACTGACAGAACCTCTTTAATTAAAAAATCTACAACATAATTAAAGGTCCACATCTGATGATTTTAGATCATGAAAAACTATTGTGTTATTTTTACTGTAGTTAAAAGTTTATCATACTAAAAACCCATTAAGTTACCCATAAACTAAACAATAATATTGAGTTTTATATTGCTTTAATTATTGTCGTTTGCTCCACACTACTAAATACGTGAATCAATATTTTTAAGCAAAAAATGCTGCAATTTTTTTTTGCCATTTACATATGTATGTATTTGTGTATGCAAAAGTTAACAAAACCTACAAACATACGTATATTTAAAGAAATTATAAAGGTTTTTTGATTAAAAAATAAGTAAATAATTTAAATGAATACAAAGATACTGTTTAGTGACATAAGTAAAGCAGAAGATGCTTGTCTATAAATTATCATTACACAATGGTGTTAACACATTACAAAATATTCCATTTTGCGCAATATACTCAATATATAATAATAATATATAATATCACGTTGACTACTAAGCAATGGTCACAAGTTCAATACTCAGCCGTCGCAACATCAATTTTTCTGATATTTATTAATTTCTCTCTATAAAATACACATCACAGCTACCTTCTTTGCCGGTATTACCACATAGCACTAAATCGCCGGCGAAGTAAAATAATTATAAATTGGCTAGCTTCAAACTAATTCGCCTAAATAACACCAGAGGCGCTCCAACACTGTTCTAAAATCATAATGTGTAATTGCAGTGCTGCCATAAGCGAAGCATTACTATCACACTAACCATCTGTTTTATCTGCTACTATCCCTTTCCAAAGAAAGTAACACAGTTAATATAGGCATTAATTGCCTGAGTGTTACTTCTCTTTAAAAAAATAATATATTGTCCCACCTACTATACACGTAGGCAATTTTATTGTACAATAATATTGCAAATGAATGGGTTCCTTTAGGTATGGACTTTCAGTAACAACGACTTCCAACAATAATGTACTAATTAGAATGTTGTTTACCTAATGTCTGTACCTGAATAACTTACCTTATGATAAACGTCAGATTCTATATAAAAAAAAATAATTTTCAACATCTATCATGATCAGCGTTGCCAGATGTGCAGATTTATCTGTTATTGTGCTAAAATTTCTAGTAATATTATTAAAGATATTAGTAATTTAATATTTTTTTATTTTAAAATTATTTTTTAGTTTAAGTAAGAATACAACAGTAACAGAAGTTACTGTTGTTAAATAAATAAAAGCAACTACTTCTTTTGCATCTCTGATCACATAGTTTTGCTTAAATTCAGATTTCTGTGGGAGAGAAAAAGAGCAGTATTTTTGGGTGCAGTTTTTTTCCTGAAAATATTTGTTTCCAAAATCTTCAGTTTTTATTGAAAGGCATATGGCAACGTTAATATAAATTCAGTTACACTGCTTTTACATTTGGACAGCAAATGGGGCAGACAGACGATATTTGTATAAATAGTAATTCAATACACATTACCTCTTCAACCCCTTGCCAACAAATCTCGTCTGTCTGCCATTTTCTGTCCAAATGTAAAATGGGATATATTCGGCACCAAGGCGAATTGGAAAAACTCAATTCGCATTGGTTGGCACATTGGTAATTGTTACAAATCAACTATAAAATTTAGTGATGCCATATTGTGTTCTGAAAAATACAATAATTTTTTTCTAAATCATTAATAATTTTGAAATTTCAATTGGTTTTTAACCACCCACATACTTACACTCTTTTTTTCCTTTTTATATTAATATTTTTAAGCTATGCTCCTTAGATATGTTTAAATCTTAAAACATCTTTACACAAGACATTATTATTTTGGTTCTCAAAAAGTCCTCAACTGTTTTGTTCGTCGGACAAACAGCGAAATTTGAAATTATATAAAAAATAGATGATGTATGAACATAAATAAAAGGAAAAATCACACTTTTTAGTTACACTCTTTTTAATAATGATTTTATATAAATTATTTATTACAATAGATTATCTTTACGTTTTTATTTTCAAACCGATTGTATAAAATGAATATGGATGTATCCGTTTATAATGGACCTGCAGGTGCTCAAGGTACAAATTTAAACTATTGCGATGAAAATAATCTTTTTTCACTTATTAAAGAAAAAATCTTATATGCGGAGTTTTGAAATACATTGTTCCAATAAATATCACCAATTTGACTTCTCCAAAATTTATAGTTTCATGGCCTCTAATATGAAATCAATTATTTGCATAATAATTTTAAATTTTTTATTTAAATAACATATTATATGGAAACTTTACCAATACTTCCAAAGTTTCTAGATGGAATCGAACCAACGTGCATTCCTAGCTATTTAGCCTATTATATTTTTCCCTATTATATTTTTTGTCTACACTTTTATTTACCAGCTCTTTTTTGAAGATATCTTCTTTTACTTCAAGTAAATTGTTGTCATTTTATAGGGAGAGTTCCAAAACGTCTAAACACTAAACACACTGTTTAAATTCAAATCAATCAAGTGTGTACTTTACTTTGTATTAAACACAATTTGGATATTTTTTACATTAAAAACACTTTTACTTCCACAAGAAAGTCCATTTTTTCACAAAAAAAAGAAATAAAATTTGTTTGAATAATAATATTAAAACATAAACAAAATTATTTACTTGCCCTTCATTTACCATTTTTATATTTGCACTCTTGTTTATAAATGTCAACAAAACTTCAATAAAATTAGAGATGCGCAATTTGCCTTTTGTATGCGCATCGGTAACTTTTTTTTATATATTTTGGGATGTATGACATTGACAACTTTTATACGGTTGCGTTTAGGAATGCATGACTTTGTTTAGTCGGGCTTTCAAAATGTATCAATACAATGTATTTAAATCATATTCAAATTTAAAGTATCAAAACAGTACATCAACTTTAAACCTGATGCCTTGATTGCTTGTTTACTGCGTTACTAATGTCGACGGCGTTGTGAAAGGGTATACATTGTCAATGTTATGTACTGCGGCATATGAAACACTACACTTTGTTCGTAGACAAAGCAATTGAAGTTTTGGAAGTCAGCCTTGCATTGCAAATGACTTTTTGGAACCCACTTATAGTGAGATCCTCCAAGTATAAAAAAACATCAACTCTAGATTCCACCTATTTATGGTTGGAAATTCGCTTGTTAGTTTTAATACTTAGAGTGCAAATATCATACGAGATGAAAAAATCAGGTGGGAAAGGCGTGTACAAATTTTAACTATCGCTGTTAACCATTAACAATCTCGGATATGTCAACATATGCAATTCCTTAATGGAGCAATACTGCAAACGCTGTTACAATTGCGCATTATTTTTATAGTTAGGTAACTTTTCAGATAATCAGTTAACATTATGCCATCCCTATTCCAAAATGCTTGTTTTCTGTGAAGTGGTAGATCATAAGGAATATCCCCAAACTCTTAATATCATCTTCAAGATGCTGTTTCTGTTCCATTGAGAGTGTAGCAATGACTATACAATGATTGTTACTTTTGTAATACCTCTTAAGTCCACAAGGAAGCAACACCATGTAGGATTTTATACTGGTAGTTTTCACTAGTAGTTGTCACAAATAATAAGTTTAAGAAAGGTGCAAAAATATTTAACGGATTAAGCCCAGTACGTAGCTCTACGGAATTTCAGGTTTGATTTTTTTGCCTTTATGTCTACAAAACTAAAATTCATCATGCAGTCGTTTGAAATTTTTCAAGCCTGAATTTCAGTTTACAGACACTTCTTGTGGCAAACTAAAATTCAGTAGAGCTGCGTTCCGGCCTTTAGTTGTTAAAAACTATTTATTTGTTTATTTTCGTTGCTGCTCAGACAATTCTACTTTAATTTTTATTATGCCAAATATGAAAAGTTTGCAGTTTAAAATAATATTTAAGCCTGATTGTAAAGTTCGTGAGAATAAAAGAAAAATAGTTAAAGTGAACAATAATAGTGAGGTTTTCACAGCCTTCCTTTTTTTATAATTTTTTTATTATTTTTAGCGGCACAAAAACCAGTTTTTTGCTATTTTTTATTGAATAGTGGTGGCAGTGGATACTTAAAAAACAACAACAAAATTTGATATCTTATGAATAAATATAATTAAAAGAGTAATCGTGTTCAGGTGTGTCCATACCTGATAAGTGTATATCTTTATAGAATATGGTTTCAAACGTTTTTATTTAAGTTTCTTTATTTTGTGTATTATTTTTTCTCTATAAAAAGCTAGGTTTGACAACTAAGGGGCAACAACAACAAAACAACTTTGACATTCTACTAGTACATATATTTAAAATAATGTATTTTTGACAAGATATAAGCAAAAAAGGAGTGCAAAAAAAATCAGCTGTGTTATCGCCTCCACCTGGTATGAATTCGCCTTGGTGTAGAGTAAAACCAAGGCGAATTAATACCAGGTGGAGGCGTTAGCCCAGCTGACTGTTTTTTGCTCCCCTTTTTTTGATAATGTCTTGTCAGAAATACATTGTTTTATATCTGCTAGTAGAATGTCAAAGTTGTTGTTTTGTTGTAGGTTTTGTTGTACTGCTCACACCTGGAATGAATTTGCCATGAGTACAACCAAGGCAAATTCATACCAGGTGGAGGCGATAGCCTAGCTGATTGTTTTTTGTGACATGTCGTAAGACAAATGCTCTTAATACAAGAGAAATATTTTTTAAGCATACGAGTATTGGAATGCATTTTAATTTTTTAGTTCAAATGCAAATAGGTGATAATTAAATGGAATATTAATGAAATATTTTGTTTAATTCAACTCCGTATATAAGAAACATAAACAAGTTAATTTTAATTAATTATTTTACATTAGCTTCACTTAAAAAATAGTTTCGTCTTGTTACTTTTACGTAGTTTTGATTAAAAAAAAAAAACAATAAAAACATAATTTGTAATTAAAATTGCTTTAAAAGTTTATCAGTGTTCAAAATTTCACATTTAATTATTCAATAATAAATATATTTAAGCTTTGCGTATTTGGTGTACAACTTTGCCTCTGCCGTTTTCCCCCGAATTTTCAGGCTTTGTTGGAAAAATGTGTTATAGCACAAAAATGTGCATAGTATTGCCAATCGCCATTCCCACCTTTTGCAAGGCAATAAACTGGTACCAATAAGTTTTTTTAATTTCTGCGTACTTTAATACAAACAATAACACGAGGCGAGTGTTATTGTTTGTATTGAAGTAAGACAAAATAGATAACGTCTGAAGAATGCGAAAAGGCGGAAAAACTTTGTGTATTTCATTTTATTTTAACAGCTGATTTTTCATCATCGTCTCTCACTTTTTGTGTTCACTAAGGATCGTATCCAACATTTCATTATACACTTGTCAAACTCGGTCCACCAAATACAGGTACTGCAAAATAACTCGCAACGAAAAACGGAATAATTATTAAATTTAAAAATTGAAAGATGTTTTATTAAAAAAACTTAAAAATACTTTGGACGTTATTTTAGTTTTTTTCTATGAAAGATGCCGAATCAAAATTATTTTAGTGTGGAAATAATTGATTATAAACTGTTTGAAAATTACATTACGTAACGTAAAAATTGCGTTGACAAATGCCTCACTTTAAAGCATGACATTTATGTTTTATTTATTTCCACGCCCACTTACCAGGAAAGCTATCTATGGGAAAACAGCATTTTCAAAGGCGTACACCTCCTAAAACAATCAATAGTATTAAGAAATGATAATAATCGTACTGAAATGTATGCCCGTAATTCTAAAGGCGGTCAATAGATATCTATGGCATTAATAACAATTTCTTTATTTCTGATAAATTGTTAAGTAATTTAAATAGAAATATTATTAAAAGGAAGACTTAAAAGATCTGTAAAATTCGCTCAGAAAAAACTGCAAAAAGCACAGAATTTAAAAATAAAAAGTCTAATTTTGAGGGAATTTTTTCAATACTTAACTTCAAAACTGGTAACTAATGTTTGATAAATAAATAGTACGAGTGAAGAGACTCAAGACCAATAAAAACGCCTTGAGCTCCTCAAAGCTGATGCCAATATAGGTAGGTGTATCAGTAAAACACCTAAAATAGGTCAATGTGCGTCAGCAGAGGTAGTAATTAATTGTTAAGCAAATACGGGAAAAAACGGTGACTTCAAATAGAACACGTGAAGAAATAGATAAAAGGATTAACGGAAGAAGATAAAGCCAAGAAGATGTCTATAAAGCAGGACTTAGTATTCGCTTGAAATAATAAAATTCACAGAACGCGAAGGATATCAATACCGGTGAAGCCATGCCGATAAAGCAGGAACCTAGAGGCATTCCTCTAACATAATGTAGCAAGTAGTGTAAAAAAGCAAACCATTGAACAAGCCGGTGGAGCTCGCTAGTGGTTTAAGTAAAAAAAAAACGGTAGCACCACCAGATTCTGTACTGAGTATTGAGTATATAACACATAGACGCCACCAAGAAGGACAATTATTAGCTACCTAGAATGAAGACAGCTCTAGATAAGATAGAACCAGAACGAGTTGATTCCCTAGGAGTTGCACTTTAATAGCGGCTGTAGGCAGGTAGAATCGCACAAAAAATAAAGAGAAGAAGTTAAATATTTGCGGCATCGTATAACAGACAATAAATAATCAACTTACGAAGATAAATTACAGGCAGTTAAGGACGAAACTGCAAATTCTCATAAGTTACAAAGGTTTATGCTGAATTTCGCCCTGGTTGCTGCAAGTTCACATGAGCTCTCAAAAAAGTTACGATCATACCACTGTAGTAGACTTGTGCATTTGAGTTCATTTTAGAGATCGCTCATTTCAGTTCAAAGTAAAAAAGTGAACTAGTTCAATCTTTTAGTTCACTCGCTCTTTTATCTTTTGAACTATGATTTGTGTTCTGAACTACTTAGTAATTCAATCTGTTAGTTCAAACGCTTTTTTTTCTTTTGAACTATGATTTGTGCTCTGAACTACTTTTTATTAATCTTATTATAATTGTATTATTAATAATTTTCAAAAATAATAAATTCATAAAATGGTTATTAAATTGTATGGCAGTTCTACGTTGTTGTCAAAAAAAGGAAACAATTGTTTAATAGTTTAAATTCAAAGCCATAGTTCAAAAATTGAACTGGGTAGACATAAAAATTTGAACTAGTTCATTTAATTCAATTGATAGAATAGTTCAATTGAACTAGTTCGTTCGTGAACTACCCAAGTCTACACTGTAGTGAAGCCCAGAAAAAACATTCCAAAAGATATTGGTGAGTACGGCATAAGTCGTACCAAATCTAGTTGATTATGGAACAGGTAATGTGCCTCCACAAGTGAAGCTTCTAGAATCACTAATTACTGCGATTTTTAAAACCCTGAAGCGTAATTTGCTTGTCGGACTGAACGTCTTCAAAGTTACATATCCTCATAGAAAATGCAAAACCCCCTTTGCATTTTCTATGACGATATAACTTTAGCATTGAGTACAAGACTTGTTAAGTTGTATGCAAACGTTGAAGATAAGCTGAGAGAAAAGAATGAGTCATTATTGCCCTAATTAGTTATAAAGACTCCATGGGAAAACTTACTCTATATTGGGAAAAATTTTATTGACTATTCGACAGAAAACCGAACCGTAAGGAGATATCTTCTAAAAATCAACTAATGTAATTATAAAGGGTTCGATAAAAAAAATAGCCTTAAAAATGCAACCTAATCGCAAAGATAAAATCGGGTAGACCTTTAAAAAAAATCTTTTAATCCACATTGTCATTCATTTTGAGTTTGCTTGCGATCTTTGACAGAACTAAGGATTAAATCTGATCTGGGAATCATGGGCATTAGCACTCGAATTCAGATATTTCGGCAGTCTTCAGTTACAAATAATTCATTAAAAGTCATTGAATTCATGTCTGTTCATAGCACACGAGTAAAGATGAGTGGACAATAATAAACAGAGAAGACCAAGGAGAAAAATGCGATGAACTTGCAGAATTTCCATACACAAAAAAAACACAGAATTTTTAAAATAGTACAAAAGCAATTTCGTAAGTAATGCAAAAAAATACTAGTACAAGCAAAATGTTCTACGCAATTACTAAACAAAACACACTGATTGTTTCGAACATTAGACGAGTAAACACGACGCTCACTGATATAGAAAGTTCGATTTAATCGGTCAGCTCATTAGCTTTATGAAACGGACAAAGGTTTGCGCACTAACAATATGGTACGAGTAAGCTAGTTTGTGTTTGAGTTCGACCACTTGCTCATTAACTTATGAGCACACCCATTAGATGAGCTGGTTCATGCAACTGTTTAATATAAAACAAAATAACATTAATTTTTACTTATGCATTAGTAAAACAAATAGGCAAATTAAAGGTTAAACTAATAAGCATACCGGATAAGTACACTTTTAGGTATTTATCCGGATAGATATCTATGTACTCATAAGAATTATGGGCATTGCACATGTAAATTAAATTGCAAACTAAATCTTTAAAACTATGAGAATTTTTTACACAAACTTACTTTTAAGTTTTATACACGTTGTTTGCACAGTTTCCTCTGGTAAAAACT
>OX451220.1:6651546-6860310 GCA_949628195.1 Phasia obesa
ATGATCTGAGGGTGATAACGAAGCAGATCAATGGGCTTATGGGTCCTTTTTAGAACCATAATTTAATTTACGTGATTGGTAGTTTACGGTTACCTTACTCTCACTGTTTCTTGTGCTATCATTAGCATTTACTTTCGATTGTAGAGAACAATAATTCGGACACTGGTGATTGTCGACTTTCTTCCTCACTTTTACTTTTGGAAATTAAAAGATTTATTATTTGGTCGAAAAAATACAAGATAATTAATAAACAAGTTAACAAAATTTCTATTAAACACCATAAAATGGTCTTTTCCAAGCTTTTCTTGAATGAATCACTTTAGGTAGATCTCGTTTAAAACTCCAGCAGTAGCGTGCCATCTTATGTGATTCCCCCCTAACCTAATAACCCTTTTCCATTGTCCTAAGATACTGATGAAATCTTTCACATTGCTCATCGCTTACATCGCCCAAATTTTGTATAAATCGTAATATTTATATGCAAGTGCAGGAAGTGGATTTTTATGCTCATCGTGCAAATTCAAATTTGTTATTACCTTGGGAGTTACTTATAAAAATTACTTATAATCAAATCATATTAATACCAAACCCAGGATTCGACTTCAGTCATTAATTTCACAATAATGGGATCTTTTACGAGTTGCCTAATCTGTGGCACATCAAAAATACCAGCTTTCAATTTTTCTGTACTTAATCCTGGAAACTTGCGTGAAAGAGAATAGAAACATTACCCACTTTTGTCAAGCGCCTTCACAATTGTTTTATTATGCCGAGATTAATATGAAGTGATGGAAGTTTGATGCGGTCTAGGCTAACTAAAGGCACGTTTATAACTTTTTTGTACCAATTTAGTTCTGTTTATTTTCACAACACAAAAGTAACAGTCGACATGATCGTTGCCAGGTCAAAATCATTAATGTTACGAACATTATTGCATCTTTTTTCCACTAGACCATAACCGTAAACATACCACTAATTTATCAGCGACATCTTTTCGGTGTAGACCCAGCGGACGATCTTAGTGTCCAGATTTTTTCAAAGACCCTTCTGAAGGACTAATGTAAAACAGTTGCTTTCTGCGTCCTTTCGACGATATTAATTTCAAAATCCAGCTTGATGTCGACAGTACCACGAAGATATTTTAAATTTTTCGTCTAAAAATTAATATTGATAACGATGGGATAGGGATCAGCATTCTCCCACATCCGCATGCGTGTGTGGGGAATGCGGCCTCTCCAACCCACTAAAATTTTAAACAATGTTTTACTTTTTCAGTTTTGGAACTTGTTTCAGGCATATAAACGTTGGCTTAATTTATTTATTATTATAATTATTATTATCATATTTTTTTGTAGTTTTAAGATTCAATAGCTCTAATGTATATTTAAATATGTATATTTAATGTAGAATTCAATTTTTTTTGCGTTTCTTATTATTTACACATTGTTTTATGCCATGCACTTTCGTAAACTTAATGTAATGCTTTTTGTATTTTACACAATTTGCATATGGTTTTTTTACAAAAATACCACAGTAAATTAAAAATCAAACTATTAATTATATATATATGTTTCCCCAAATATTGTAGACTATGGCCGCCACAAAACGGAATGCAGGTCTCACATCTGCAGTACCGAGAGCAACACTAAATGATGAGGAATTGGTAAGTTAAAAATTTTAATAACTTAAAACTCCTTAAATAATAAGCTTAATTTATATTTGTTCAATTCACAAGTCCCTGTTAAGATGTTATCAACTTATTTTACAATAGTTTATGTTTATTGCTGGTAATTTGATTTGAAAAATTTGTAATAAATATACAAAAAAAAAAAAATACCTGGGACAAAGTTTTTTATTAAAATAAATTATAAAAATCTTCGTAATATGTAATCAGTGGTGACTCTATATTACATAAAATTCAATATTTTATAGTTATAGTGCTTTTACACAGCATATTTGTTCAATTTATATTAAAATTATAAATTGTGTAAATATTATTTTGTATTATATTTGTATCTAGCTGTGCCCATCCCGTCGTAGGCGTCCTGACAATCTTTTGTTCGGTTTTGCTTTGAAAGTAGCTCTTCAGTTAAGGTTTATGTATTTACTTTACATAGAGGTACCCATCCCTTGGTAATTACTCAGGAACAAAGGTTTTATATAAGATTCTAAAATTACTGTAGAATTCTGTAAATAATGTTTAAAATATCCCGCTTTCAAAAATAAAAGGTGCCGTCAAGTTTGCAGAACTTTTTGTTTTTCTATAATTTATTTATTGTATATTCAATATAATTGAACTAACAATAATTACTTATATCTTAGGACTAAAATAAAAATAAATATACTTGTTAAGTCCAGCCAGTGGTAGACAACAAATTGTATGTTTCACGGTTGCTGCTGTCATTTGCGGGTCATCCCTCAGATGTTTGGGCGAGAGGAGCAATGTCCCTCCTTCTTAGCCGAATGTAACCACGTTCATTTATGTAGGTTGCGGGCCAGCGGATTTTGATGTGTTTCAAGTTTTTTCAAATACGTTATTGCATATTTAGCTATTTCTGCTTTAACTAATAAAACGAATCCCAAAATACTACCTTGGAGAACTCCGGCTTCAATGAGCTAAGGCGAGCTTAAAAAATCTCCTTGTTTAAGCATAAAATTTCGATTAGTTAAATAATTTTCTAACAACTTATATAAGTTTTCAGGCAAGTTCAGCTTAAACTTATGTATATATGAGGCCTTCGTGCCAAACTTTATCGAGAAACGTCGATGAAAAGCGCAGAACAGTATTTTCTTTCTTCAAAGGTCTTTTTAATAACATTTACTAATCTGTGTGTACGATCGAACAAACACGCAGTAATTTTAAATCGGTAAATTTGCGAATTTTTACTACTTTTTCTCTGGGAAATGAGATATTTTTACGTAAAAAAGTATCCTATATTTGATCTAAGGTACCTCCCAACAAAATTTTATTAAAATTCATCCAGTAGTTTTACGTGATGCGAACACGGACAGACGTTTTGTATACCATTTCGATTTTTAAAATATTGAACTTTTTTTTAATGTGACCAATCTGTAAGCATAACCTTTCAAATAAAGAAAAAAATTTCAAAATCGGTTCATGACTGAGTTCTGCAGATACAAACATAATAAAGTAGGTTAAAATTGCGTACTTTCACTCCTTTTTTCCACTTTCTCTTGGAAACCTTTTTGCGGAAAAAAGTATTCTATATTGGAATCAAGATACCAAGGTACCTCCTCACAAATTTTTATTACAATCCATCTAGTAGTTTTTACGTGATGCGAACATACAGAGAGACAGACAGAAAAAAAAATTACTATTTTATTATATGTATAGATAGATATTTTGACAGTAAACCAAATAATTCTTGCAAAAAAACCCGACTTCAAAACAGATAGATGGGCACCAATTCTAAACTAAAAAAGTAAGAAATAATCTGTAAGAAATAGATTTAAACCAAGTAAAAGATGAGCCAAAATTAGCGGGAAAAAAAGTAAAGACTATGTGAATGTCAAGCATCTCCCTATTACTGTTCAAAAATTAAGCTATTTTCACAAGCATCCGTCTTTTAAGGGGACACCATTCAAGGCTCTGTCTAAAACGGTTTCAAAGATTTGGCCACATAACATCACCTATTGGGAAACCCTTTAATTTACAATTTTAAATTAAAGACCTGTTGTTATAGAAGACTTGACCACAAAGATTTTTTGTAAATTTTAACTGTCTGTCTATAACGGTTCAAAGTTTGGCCATATACATCAAACTACATGAACTATTGGGACACCCTTTAATTTATAATTCCAAATATTTATACTTGTTATTATACAAGACAAAGTAGTGGACATTTTGCCTAATTTTCAAGTCTTTGTCTATAACGGTTCAAAAGGCAGGGCCATATAGGTCAAATTACATCATTTATGGGGACACCCTTTAAATTCAAATTGTATACTTGTTATAGCGCACTTTGCAATACAGGCTCCTTATAGATTTCAGCTGTCTGTTTACAACAGTTAAAAAGTTTAGCCAAATACATAGAATTACTTTAACTATTGGGATACCCCTTTATTGCAAAATTCAAATTTTATACTTTTTATTAGAGCGGAGTTAGCAATACAGGTTCTTTGTAAATTACAACGGCCTGCGTAACCATATACATCAAATTAAATGAAGTATTGAAGCACCCTTTAATTTATAATTTTGAATATTTAAACTTTTTAGTACAACGGTCATAATAATCGACATTCTGTCAATTTTCTATAACGGTTCAGAAGATGGGCCCATATAGGCCTATAGTTCACCTATGGGTACACCCTTTAAATTTTTAATTTATTTTTTTATTACTTTCTGTTGTTGGGAGCTATAGTGACACGCAATCTTTTAAAATTGCTGCCCTTTACGATTCTTTATACACGTAAAAAACATGTATGTTGTATGGGCACACCTTTTAATATTTAAAATAATGAACTGTTCTTAAAACGGAACCAAAGTGGAAACATAACCTTTTAAATAAAGAAAAAATTTAAAATCGGTTCAGAAATGGCTGAGTTCTGCGGACACATACATAAAAAAAGCAACATTTAGACGAATTGATAACCTCCTTCTTTTTTGAAGTCGGTTGAAAACGTTCAAAAGTTTAAAAGCCTGTTGACAAGCTATCTACCCAAAAGTGTATTTCAATAAAAATTAAGCGATACAAGGGAACTTGTGAATTGAAGAATTATATTTTTTCGTTTAATTATTAATTAAAATAAAAGAGTTGTGGAACAAGTTGTGTCACTTTTGTTGCACTGTGTAAAGTAATATCGACAATAATATTGATGTTGTATAACAACCTTGAAACTTAAATATAAGAGTGTCGGCATACGACTATTTAAAAAACTATGTGTATTCTATATGTAGGGGGGAAACAAAAGCAGATAACTAATTTTATAGGTCCTTTTTTGGCTCCCTTCATTCCAAAATGAGTTCTGGTGTTCTATTGTTAATTTACACATTCCTTAGTTTCATTGGATTTCGCAGTACCACTAACTCTCGACTGTTGATTTCAGCAGGCCGAGTGGAAACTTTTGGCTTTACCTAAACTTTTTGGGAATATTGTTACTTATTACCTTTCCTATTAAGTACCATCTACATTGGATCCTGTTCAGCATAGTTTTCAAATGGGTTGTTCAACGGTTACTAATCTTCTGGAATTAACAACGTTAATCAATCGCGGGTTTGTTCAACAAAAACACCGATTTTAGTAAAGCGTTTGATAAGATCAACCACAAACTTCTAAAACAAATTTGAACTTATGAAATATACGAACGTTTACCTTATGTTATTAATTCACATCGGTCAAACAGAACTCAAAACGTTCGTTTTAAAACGTTTACTTCCTAAGTAATTTCTATTTCCGGTCACATTAATCAATCTGGGTCCTTTATTATTTTCCCTGTTCATTTATGATCTGCCCAAAACCATTAAACACTCAAACGTTCTATTGTATTATATGCCGACTGCTTAAAGATATTTCAAACATAAAATAACCACGTTTATCATATTCTGATAATGTTCTGGTGTAACATTAACCTTATGGAGTTGAACCTTAAAAAGTGCAAATATATGTGTTTCTGCCGAAGTTGACATACAAACGTTCAATATATTTTAAAGGGTCACGAACTTGGCAAAAATTAAATTTTATTTAGCTATTTCGTTAACCACTAACAAAGCACGAGCAGGGCGAAGGAGTGTAGTGACGCGTATATCACAAAACATCTCTACACTTTTCTTGTCAGACTTATTCTGGAATACGGCTCAATAATTTGGGATCCAATGTATAAAGTTGATATTAATAGAATTGAATCGGTGCAAAAACAGTTCTTGTTATTTTGTCTTTGAGGTTTAAAATGGAATCCCTTAATTCTACCATACTACACTAGTAGGCTTGCTCTAATAAAGCTGCCAAATATCTAAATGTCACCTTTGTTTTAAACTAATAAAAGGAAATGTCTGTTCAGATTTTTTGATACGCAATATTTTTTTTAATGTTCCATGTCATCCTACGCGCTTTTTTATCCATTGGCAATTAAAGTATTCAGAGCAAATTATGCTAACTCTGACCCGTTTTTAAGAATTTGTATTGAACTTAATGAACTTTAAATATTAATGTTGTTAAATTTTATATTTAAATATCTAAATTTATATATTATTTATGTTTAAATGTTTGTAAGGATCTTGAATCCACAGACTCAAATAAATAAATAAATAAAATATGTAAATAAATAAAATCTATACATATAAAAATATAGTATTTCATTTCCGTCTGTCCGTCTGCTTTTCATTTGTGTTCGCATCACGTAAAAACTACTGGATGAATTTTAACAAAATTTTGTGCGGATTCCAATATAGGATACTTTTTTCCGCAAAAATATCTAATTTCCAAGAAAAAGTGGAGAAAAAGCAGTTCGAAAACGCAATTTCCGATTAAAAGGTACTGAAATTTTCGGTTTAAAACTGGAATATTTGAAACACTATTGCGTAATATTAGGCGCCGATTGAATAAAATTTTTATTTGATTTGTATTTTTACTTTGTGGAATTACAACATTTTTTAAATATTTTAAACACCTTTCACAGAGCTTTAGAATCATTTTTAGATTTTTTTTATAAATTTTACAATTTATCCAGAGGTGGGTACCTTTATATAAAGTAAATACATAAACCATAACTAAAGCACTATGAAAGTAAGAGTCTTACAATTGTTGTGGAATACTTTTAAACCAAAATCGAGCAAAATATTGTCAGGACGCCCACGACGTGGCACATTTTAAAATTTGAATTGTGGCCATACTTCAAACTTCAATAAATACTTCAAACTTGGCCTCCAGTGATAAAAAAGTCTTGAATGGAGTGAGAATAAAGGCTCTTTCAAAAGCAGAAATTTAGCAGCTGAATAGTCCATACGAAATCAAACTACGGGAAATTTAAGCAACCAGTGAAATGACCATAGAAAATAGCTTATCCTTCTTACTTAACTGCAATCAATTTAAAATAATAGCTTGATCGCGTGCAGCAAGTTGATTCGAGCATCATCATGTTCATTATGATGCCTCCTAGATCACCTACTATCTTCATTCTCTTATAAATCATAGCCACTTGCTAGCCGTTTCCTTTAGCCCCCGATGCATTTAACCCATTCTAATGGTACCAATTTCGTGAAATTAGGTTTTTTTTTTTATTTCGGAACAGCACTCAGGGGATGACCCCTACTCATGCAAAGCATTGTGCCAGAACTAGGAAATTAGGTCCAGGGTCCTAATAGCGACGAAGCTGTCAACGAAAACCTTAAGGACCATCCCAATCACGATCTCGTCACAAGGTTTGAATGAGGCCAAGCACAAACACTATTTTCTATCTTCTCTTTCCGATAGACAAAATTCATGTCAAGGTGTCATCTTCTGAGTGCTAGTCGGAAAAAATTTGTTTTATTGTTAAGTACATGCAACACTACGACCAACTATCAAAAATTCATACTCTAAATAAATTTTAAAATCACATTTAACAAATTAAAAATGGGAAGGCATGGACAGACATTCTTTTTATTTCTTAACTTTTCGTTATCAATCGTTAAACAGAAAATGCATGTGTATAAGAAGGCTCTACAGGCGTTGATATACCCAATTTCCTCGACAACTCCACATAATTTTGTTTTATGGACTGCAACATCACCCACCTATTGTTATGAGTGCGAAGGACTATTATGGGGCATAGCACGTCAAGGTGTTCGCTGTACGGAGTGCGGCGTGAAATGTCATGAAAAATGCAAGGATCTCTTAAATGCCGATTGTTTGCAAAGTAATTGGATTACAAATCTCAAAGAAAATCAAGAAAATATTTGTTTTTTTTTTCTGTTTAAATCAATTTTTTAGGAGCGGCCGAGAAAAGCTCAAAACACGGAGCTGAAGACAAAGCACATTCGATAATAACGGCCATGAAGGAACGCATGAAACAACGCGAAAGAGAAAAACCTGAGATATTTGAGCTGATTCGGTAAGTAAATCGTTGAATGCTTAATATTTATGTATTTATTAATAGTAATAATAACAATAATAATAATAATTCATTTAAATAACGATTGAAAGAAAATGCTGTCAATTAGATTGCGACTTAAAATATTGGTTATAAATTGAGTTTTCATTTGATTTCTATATTGATTAAGCAAATGTTAATTAACACTAATACTGAGCACAATGGGAGCAAAACAAAACTACATACTTATTACGTTACTCCCTGTGTAGTCCGATTATTTTAAGTCTTCCATTCCGTTGTTTTTTAATGATATAAAGAATTTTTGCATTCATTTAATATACCCAACTTTTCTATTTATCTAATATTCAATTTTCTTATCTTTCTTGTAATTAACATTTCTATCTTCTCTACTTAATCTTAACCCACTCTACACCATTTGCTGCTAAAAACACTGTGACTCTGATGCCTATAACATTAACTTTTCGAATATAATTTAAAATTTTTGCTTAACTTTTGCACGACAATTTCGCACAAGTTCTCAATGTACGAGAAGAATTCAATAGGTTATGACGAATATTGTTGTTTTTTTTCGAGGCGTGATCTTGTAGTTAAAAAAATTTTTTTCAGCCATAGAGCATTTTATTTCTCAACAAGTCTACTTTAAGCTCGATCTGGGGAGTAGGCTAGATGACTGCTACCTTATCTAGCCTACAACCCGATTCATAGTTATTTGCCGTTCATTTCATCCCCTCAAATCAATACTGATTGAATCCTTCTACAATTTTGAAGGTAATCGATGTAAAGGCCCCACATACGTTCCAAACAACTGCGGCATGACCTTCGTTGGTGCACGTTTACCCGAATAAAACCCACTGTTTTAAATGTTATTTGGTCGCTGGTGTGTTGTGGTGGGGCCATGTTTCGTCCAAAGTTACAAATCGGCGCATTAGTTTCCTTAAGATTGCGCACTCATAGTCGAGTGTAAGTAACCGCGCGGATAATTCTCCCATATCGAAATATTGATGCAAAATACATATGCTGGCTTCACCTTAAGCACTTGCATTTTCCGATCGTCTAATATCTCTCCAAGAATTTTGTCGAATGTTTCTGGCGTGGCCGATCTGAACTTTTGGCGACATTGCTGGTACGACCTCAATGGAATTCAGCAAGCCTCACTTTAGCCAATTTGATGGCTATTAATCAAGCCTTTCTATGAACATGGTGATGGCTTTTTTATGCAAAAAATAATAAGAACACAAAATAAACTGTTCTCCATTTTTTTTTATTGTTTGTCTGCTTCCAATGGCTGTCAAACACAAACTCGACAGTAGTCCAGTAATAGATTACAATTAATAAATATATAGAAATATAGTTGCATTGAAAGTTACTGAGATAGAGGTACAAAATGCCACGGAATTATCAAACTGCAATCGTACTTACCTTTTTCTGGTGTCTATGTTTTGCTAGGGAGGAAGAGGTGCGCAATATCAACGACATTTGTCATAAGTTTTTAAGGTTGCGACACTGAAACGAAGATCTTAATGAGAATCACTTGAAATTGATAACAGGGTTGCTGTCCAGACACTTTCTTAACTATCATCTGTGGAAAGTGCCTCTGCAGGAATCGTCTTGTGGCTGAAAGAAGATGTCTCCGCAGTAGACATTCTTTATAAAATTGTTGCGCTTTATAGGTATAGAGAAGTTATTTGCTACCAACAGTTCCCAAGGAGTTCGGATATTCTGTTGTTGCATTCTTAAAGAGTGGTATAGTATGCGTATATGACTTCTGGTTACTAGTTTGCTTAAATTGATTACCTTAATTTCATTGAGTTTCGTCCTGTCACTAATCTTTGTTCTCGAATATAGTGGTTTCGTACCGTCAACCTTCTTGAGAAAGTTTAGATACGCTTTACTATTGTCAAATTTACTGCAAAATTTGTAAGTGCACTGAAGTGAAGACCCTTCGGAATTTTGCTTGTCTGAATCACACAATAAACAAATCTTAGTTTAGACGTCTATCAAGGTGGATGTAATCTGCTGTTTTTTTTTTTTTCGTAGCAAAATGTGTGAAGGTATGCCAGACTTAATAACGCCAGTACATTTAAACGCATAAATTAAAATTCGTACCCAAACCAACGGACTGTATAAAAAACATGTTGTGTAAAAGTGGCTTTATTTATATTTTTGCAATAATCGCACTGTAGGTTACCCCCCGTCACTGTAGTTTAAGATGTAAAACAATTTTAACCGAATTCGGCGCATTTTTTACAAAACTGTGTAGTTTCTGAACTGATTTTGATTTTTTAATTTAAATTTAAAGGATTTCTCATACAACGTACGCGATTTTAAGATATCTTTTAAAATGTAAGGGACAGTCACCTCAAAGTATGGATTACTATATCTCCCGATAGCAAAAAGCTCTGAAAGGCTAAACAGATAAACCATAGATATATAGCCGTCTGCCCTTCTGCCTGGAAATGGATTTTATGCAAGAATTGTTTTGGATTCCCTTTTAGAAGTGGACCTAAGTTGCGTTAAAATAATGAAGATACATCTATGTATATTCCCCAAAATCTTTTCAGTTGTTTAACTCAGATGAGAACTTACACAGTGATGAGATAACAGATAACTTAAGATAAAACTTGCTTTAAATAGACGGGGGGTTAGATCACAAGGTATGTTTATTTATAAGCAGCGTTTGGTGTATAGTAATTTGTCGGCTTTTACAAACCGACTAAAAAACACGTTAGGAATTCTACTAATTCTATTATTGATATTTCAGTAACATTTTACTTATAATAACAATTATTAATTATTAATAAAAAATAAATAAATACTAACTAACGTATAATATAAATAAATCTACCTAACTTATGTATGCCTGTATTATAATTGTAATCACTCATAATCATATTTAGAACGGTATTCAACGTAGAGGAAAAAAGTCATACAGGTCATATGAAAGCGGTAAAACAGAGCGTATTGGATGGTACCAGCAAATGGTCTGCTAAAATAGCAATAACAGGTTTGAATCTTAAATATCTCTACTCCACTACTTCTACTACTACTACTTTGTACTTGTACCACTACTAATAACAATAAATACTACTAATAATACAGTGCAACACGGACTTGATAGTATAGGTTCGATTCTACTACTCAGTTTGGCGAATTTAGTGACCAATTTGTATTTATGGTCCTCGAAAGATTCTGAAAATCAGTGGGCCCTTGAAAAAGGTGTCATCATTTTTGTCTAATATATCATTCATAATATAGCTAAGGATTGGTTGAAAAAATTCTATTAACATTTTATGCCAAAAATATTATTTATTCCTGCACTTTTTTTGAATAAGAAAATTAAAAAATATTTTTTTTTTTTACTTTTTTCAACATAACTTACAGGGACTCTTAAATTTTTACGAACAGTATAAGAAAAAATTGTAGCCACTGTAAAACTGAACCACTTTTTGAGCATACTACCAATACAATCTGAACGTATCAAGGCACCTTTCTACCTTAAAAACGGCAGTTTTATACTAACCTATACATTTTTTGCATTTGAACCTTGTTTGTTGTTGTTGTATTTCTTGGATTTTTTTGTTGTTTTGTTGTTGTTTTTCAAATAAAACTCTGAGTAAATTTAAGTTTTAAGGCAAAAAGTGAACTTAATGAGCAATTTAGGGTGCCTAGACATGTTCAGATTGTATTGGTATGTTCACAAAAGCTATTTAGTTTTACCGTGGGTGGGTTTTACTGCACGTTGGTAGTAGAATCGAACCTATACTGTCAAGTCCGTGTATTTTTTTAAATTTTGCACTGTGTAATCAAATGTAATGTAATCTAATGGATATGAGTATTCAGTTTCTTAAATGTATCTTAATTTATGTTTATTTTGTGTGTGTGCGTGTGTTTTTAACTCAACTAAACAAAATTAAAAAATTACTTTACTTGTACTTTTCATGCTTAAAATAATTAATAATATAATACGTATGTTTTGTGCGGTGTCTAGTGAGTTTGTCTTTGAATGTGTGTATGAATAACTAATTGTGACTGTATGTTTGCGTATGTATGTGTGTAAAACTGTTTATGGGGATTCCTGCAAAGAGCAAGGTTTATTGTTCAGAATACTTACATGTATATGTATGTATGTGGTTCATACAGAACTAATAAATTTATAAAATCTTATATAGGGATGTATGTATGTTTACACATACAGTATTAAACGAAATAAAAGGCACTCCCGTAGATTATTTCAAGGTAATAGGTATTTTTTTATAAAAGTCTATTTAGTTTTTTTGTGTATTAATATTCTTCATTTTTATATTTGACTGACGATATCGCGTCAGCGTCCTGACAATATTTTGTTAAAATTTAAAAACTCTTACTTTTATATTGCTGTAGATATGGTTTATATATTAATCACTTTCATAAGCAAGCTCATCTAATGGTTGTGCGAATAAGCTCATGAGCAAGAGGTAAAACTCGAATAAAAAATAGCTTACTGAACAAATTCTTACTTATACTATACTAAATATTAGTGAGCAAACCTCTGTTCGTATTATAAAGGCAATAAGCTGACAGAGTAAAACGAACTTTCTATAATAATAAGCGCCGTGTTTACTTATATCTTGTTCGAAATTCTTAGTGTCTTTTTTTGTTTAGTAGTTGTGTAGAACGTTTGGATAAGGCTTTGTGTGTTTTACTTGCACTATGGTTTTTTTTTATATATTTTGAAATTAAGACCTTAAAATGAACGTAGGTAATGTTATTTGTTTATTCTGTTTTTTTCGTTTGTATGCTGAAGCTGTGTTCCTGTTTCACTCAAAGCATAAAACTGCTTGAACTCGCCCAAGTTAATTGTTATTATCTCATACTCATACTTATTCGTCAAACTTGCTTATGGAAAATCTGCAAGCTCATCGCACTTAGCTTGTTGAAATTAAATAATATAATAAGCTTCTTATGCCTCGTGTTTGTGCTCATGTAGTGCTTTGTTATATATTTGTGTCTAAAATTTCCCGTTTACAAAAATAAAAGAAAAATGTATTTGTGAATTTTTTATTTTATTGTTACGAAAAACAAAAATCTAGAAATTTTAAAAACAGAATATTAAGGAACTTTCCACAAAATTCCAGAACATCCATGTAATGCCAATTTCCCAAATTAATTTGATACATTCTAAAAAATTCGAATATTGTGTAGACTATTCGAAACTTTTTTATCCCTGAGCGAAGACAGGTACACCAGCTGGTAATATTAAATACACAGTACATAATAAATAATAAAAAAAGAAACATAATATTGATTCCTTTTTATTCGTCTTTTAAAGATTTTGGAGAAGAGTACAAATATATTGTAAACAAATTTTCCCAAGAGCGAATAGTTCAGCTATATGTATTTGAAAAAAATCTCCGAATGTCAAAATTTCTATACATATTATCGATAAAAAGTAAAAATAAACTAAAAAAATTTTGTTTAAAAATGATATTTCAAGCTTAAAATTTTACAGTGATGCTAATTCGTTAGTTTTACACTCGAATGCAGCGATTTAAATTGTACCTTTTTAATTTTTTTTTGCGGAATGAAGTGATAAACCATTAGAAGTAAACAAAAATAAAAACAGTTTTGTTTTCATTTTGTATATTTTTCTGTTTCTATGAATTCGGCTTCTACTGCTTTTCCAGGCATCTTTGACGTCTTCGCTAATTGAAGTATTCAACTGTTTGTTACCTGACTACAAAACGCTGCAGATTTCTTTTGTGTAATCCTTTTTATCAAGAAATCATTATATCGCGTATTTTAAAAAGGACACTCTTCAAAGTTAATGTCATGACATCCCAGTCTTTCCAAAGCAATAGATTTAGTATTTCTCCTTTTGAACTACGTAAACATCAATTACAATAATAATTTTTCAGTATTACTGAAAGATATTGGGGTGTGGGAGGAAGGACAGTGCTTTATTTACGGCTAATACTGTATATCTACATACTAAATGTTTTAGAACATCTTTCTTCAAAATAAATTATGGAAATATTTGATTAAATACCGTTCACCCAAAAAAGATTTTAATTATGTCATTTAGTTAAATTATATTCATCAGATGTGCACACAGGCTAAGAACTTATAGGCATGCTTGAATTCAAGTTGAGTTGCGAAACATCATGCCACTCTGAATTATTTAATGTTTAGAAACATTGATTAATTCACTTGGGAAATTTTGACGTTTAAAATATGATATCTATAGCCTCGTATTTTGTTTAGTTTTCTTATTTTTAATCGTACCGATTTGCATTATTTAATAGCTTTGATAAAATGTTGCCAGACACATTTCATATGTTTTTTCACAATAAAAACAGAGTATTACTTTTGCAACATTTTTTTTTCTTGTTTATTGTTTATACACAATATTTACGTACATAAGTATGTATATAGTTTAACAGCATTTCACATGAAAAACTGAACAGAATATCAGGCTTAAGGCTTTACACAGTATCTAGACCTGACATAAATTTGTCTAGATAAAGTTCAAACTTCACATAAATTTTGGGTTTTTATTGTTTTTATTAAGTATGACTTACATACATATGTCCAAACAAATATTTGTCAGGTCGAGACACTATGTTATGTATGCTACAGCCATCCAAAGTAAGTTTTGAACTTTATAATCTAATAATTTATTGTATTTTATAAGTATGTATACATTTTTTATTTTTAATTTTAGTTACAATTTGAAACACATAACGAAATCAATTGAAAATTTAATAAAGCGCCTAGAATTACAGTTCAGAAATAAGAAAACAAATACAAAGATAAATAATTAGCAAAAAAAATATAATTTTAAAACAAACTATATAATGCATATAAACGTATGATTATAAACATATGATTATAAATATATTCTTATAAACATATGTTTAAAATAATATTTAATACCAAAAAAGAAAATAAAAAAAATCTTAAAAAATATCAACTTTAATTTTCAAGGATGACATTTGGTGTGGATCCAGATACACACATAGATTCCTTAGAACAGGCTGAGCACGCAACTGTTGAGGGGACTTCAAAATGGTCGTGCAAATTAATAATTACAGGTACACAACAAAATAAAAAAGTATAAAAAGCCATTGATTGCCCTTACTAATATTTCAAATAGTAATAAATCCACTTAATCAAGTCACAACCATAGCAACATCATTTTTTTCAATATCCCAACAATATTAAAAATAATTCTACTCAATACATATTTTTGTGGCGAATTTTATTATCAATATCTATCTATTCTTTCTAACCTTTTCACCCTTCTTCTTCTGTCCTTTCTTAATTAAATGATCCACTTGTTAATTTTTTTCTGCAACTGTTACGATGTATAATTATGACGATGACAAATGAAATATAATTTTAAACTTAACACTTAAATTTATAGCACAATTGGCAGCTAAACGCCAACTAAAAAATTCAACAACACCTTAGTAACTTAAATAATGATACAAAAAATGTATTATATTTACCAAAACCACCAAAAAATAATCAGTATATATATATATATATGTATGTATGTATATATAAATATATATATATATATATATATATATATATATATATATGTATGTATATATATATATATATATATATGTATGTATGTATATATATATATATATATATATATATATATATATATATATATATATATATATATATATATATATATATATAGCACCCGAACTCCGAATTCCCCTTTAGCACGAATTTAATGTAAAAGTGTAAATGATCACATCAGACGCTATATAATTCTTCAGGATACAATTTATTTTTCAAGTATGAAAAATATCACATTACACTTTCACCAAATGCTTAATTAAATCGCAAATATATTTTATTGTTATTTGACAACAAAGTCTTTTAACAAAATGCAGTGGGATTTTTTTTTTAAAACATTTTAACGTTCGATGTCATTAAATTATATTTAGGTGAAGTGAATATAAAATCTAGAAATTGGAATTTACAGAGGCGGACAAAATTATACACACATTACTTTGTAATTATATTATCCAGCTTTATCTTTTAATTAAATGCTTGAATCAAAATAAATTGTTAACAGTAATTTTTCCTTTATTAGTAAATTATTCAGATATAAAAAATATCCAAATATAATATGTATAAACTCACCAAAGCTATAACTGAAAATTTCTCGCATAGTCCATTTGTATGGGGGACATAATTATTCACACAAACAATGTGTTAACCCTAGAACTTTGTTTTTTTAATATGGCATCGTTGTTAGCTTTAAAAAAGAACAGTTATAAGTAGGCATCTTTAAAAAACAAGAGAAACAGAAAGAAAGCACTGAAGCTGAGAGAAATGTAATATTGGACCTGCATAAACAAGGGAAATCGTGTGCACAAATCGGAGAAATAGTAAAAAGAAGTAGATTCACCATATACAGCATTATAAAACGTTTTAAAAATGCAACAGACCTTAAAAGCCCTCCCTGGTAGGCCTCGAAAGCTTACTAATAAGGAAGAAAGAAACATAGCTAGAAAAGTTAAGAAAAACCCAAAACTTACGTTTTCCCAGGTGGCAGCAGAATTGGTAGAAGAGATTGAAATAGAAATACATCCTAAGACTGTGCGTAGAACCCTGATACGTGCTGGTTTCAACTCTCGCATCGCAAGAAAAAAGCCGTTAATAAGTAAAGTCAATCAGAAGAACAGAATTGAGTTTTTCAAAATAATATTTAAACAAATCTGCCGACTTCTGGAAAAACGTATTATTGACGGATGAAAGTAAATTTAATATTTTTCATTCTGACGCCAGAACACTCGTATAGAGAAAGCCAAATTGCGAAGTTGAAAAAACAACAATGGTGGCGTGGGGCTAAAGGTGTGGGGTTGTATGTCTGCGGCTGGTGTTGGTACCCTCGTTTTTATTGAAGGTACAATGGATAAGAACGTGTACCTCAATACTTTAAAGGAAAACCTACTAAACAGTATTGAAAAGCTCGGCCTTGGTAATAGTTTCTATTTCCAACAAGACAATGATCCAAAGCATACTGCTCATGATGACCGTATGTGGATCATCCATCATGTGCCACATATTCTTCCAACCCCCCAGCAATTACCAGATATGAATCCGATTGAGCATCTTTGAAACAAACTCGGAAGAAGGTTGGGAAAGCACAAAATTTCTAGTAAGGCTCAGCTAAGAGGAATTATTAAACAAGAATGGGAAAATATTGGTGCCGAAGTGACAGAATAACTAGTAAATTCTATGCCAAATAGACTAAGCGAGGTTTTAAAAAGCAAAGGCTTAGCAACCCGTTATTAATTAATATTAGTTTTAATAATATGCTATTTTTAATAGAAATGTGTGAATAATTTTTCATCAGAAAAACTAAAGTGATATTTGTTTTTCGTTAGTGCTAAAATTAACTTTTAGGGTTCTGTACCCAAAGGGTAAAAACGTAACCCTATTGTTTTCGCTACAATGTCTGTCCGTCTGTCAGCTCTTTTTAATTTTAAAGAACTTAAGCCTAAAATTGTTAATTAATTCCGTATTAAACTAATTTATTGCGAAAATATAATTCAATAATTTTATACATATGTCAAGCATGTGTGAATAATTGTGGCCGTCTCGTATATACATGAAAGGGTGGCGTAATAACTCCTTAAAAATCTGCCCCTTGTGTATATGAAACCGATAATACATTTTTTTATTTATTAAATCGTATTAAAAATCTTACTAATGGTTATCACAAAACTTGAACTAAGTAGAAAAAAAGAAATCACTTAAATTGTTTTCTTTTAATATTACAGTACATAGGAAATATTTGTGTATGGAATATCAGATAGTCAATGTTGAGTAGTTTAGCAGGTTGTATGGCATATCGTCATACAGCTTGCTACAATTTAGGCATAATGGAATTCTGGTGGAATGATCTATGGCCCATTATATGATGGCACTTTATTGTAAATGCTGTCTTTATTGTAAATGCTGTCTTACGAAATTGGATTATTATTTGTTTGATGTATAATATAGGCACCATCAACCTTATTGGTGTGTTTTTAATTGTTCTTTGTCTTTTTGATTTAATATGTGCTGCTATTTTAGTCCGAAAAAATGTTTCTGCCTGGGTTTTAATTTTACTCTCTGAGTTGTTTGATTTAAAAGAAGCCTATTAGGATATTCAACTAAAATGATTTAGATACATTTTCTTACAAAGATGAACCGTGTCAAACGTTCGCAGGGTGATACCGAAGTACACTCCTAACACTATTGCTCCCTTTTCAACCCACTTCGTTCCTCAATGATTTCCCGAGAAGTAACTTGCGACTTGTGCCTTTACTCTCAGCTGTACTTAATTCAGACTGTCGACTTGTTCCCCCATTTTTGATATGAATCTATCGACGATGCCAAACCTAATAACAGCCATTGATGGACATTCACAAACAATGTACGTTATCGTCATAACATCTTCCAGGAACATTCTAAAAGTATTGTCATCTTCAATTTTAAATTTGAACAGATGCTACGAGGACATCTTAATAATTTTTTGCTTTTTGGATAAATCAAATATTTTGGTAAAACAAGCATTTTATTTTTTAACATAGTATTCTTCAAGATTGGTATATTTTGTGTTCTTTCTTAAAATTTGGAATCAAGAAATAGTCGCAAGTGTTCTGAAGAGTGTTCTGGATAGAGTAGCAGTTCGTAGCGCATTTAATGAATTTTTACCACAGTGACTAAACACGTGTGTACCCGTAAATTGCCTTAATGGAACAGACCCAGAATGGCTTTTTCATATCCAAATAATAGAGCCAACCCCAAACATCAATTTCAATACTAAAAAAATTACACAAATAATAATTCTCTTTAAACTTTTTTGTTGTTTTTTGTTATGTAATATTGTACAAAAAAAGAAAACAAAAATAAAATTTTTGAATTCTGAAAACAGAGTTCCCATAATATTTATCAAACCTTCTTTGGTTGGTTTGGTTTGGTGATTGCTTTTTTACGTAAAAAATAACGTTAAATCTGCATACGAAATTCACTTTTTTTCCATTTTCTTTAAAATTCATTAAAACAATTGGTTTATTTTGCATTTAATGTCTGTTTGAAAATATTTGACTATTCAGTCAAATATCAGTAGCATTTATGTAATACTTCCTTGTTTATAATTTTGATTGCACTTAAGTTTCCTATGCAAACTTTTCTCAGTCAAATATTTAAAAGTTTTAACTTTTAAGCCAAAATATAAAACTGACTCAATATAGCTTCTTGGCGAAACGATACAAAAAGACATTCAACAGATGAGAATATGTATCACAGAATCAATTTTGAACAAACAGGACACCCTAAACCACACTCCCATTAACACGTCATTTATTTAAAACTATATGATGAACTTTATCGATGATTTCCCAAGCAACTGACTCGACAGATTGTACTGAAAGATAATCATAATTTGTAGATGTACAACCATGTTCAAATTCATTAATCTAATTGTAGAAAGACTTCAGTATCGGTCTTGATGTTTCCTTTCCAGGTAAGTAAACCTGAGTTCTTTAGGTGTTTCGCTCATAGGTAGTGGCATCAAACATCACGCAGACCGTTTTTTTTTATTTCTGTAAAGTATATCAAGCCATAAAAGCGTATTCTACATTCCTCCTAGAAGTGTTCATCAATCTATATCTTAGCATAGGAAACAGGAACTCTTGTAATCCCCACCTAGCGTTCATTGGGGTCCACCAGCCATCTTTGGTGTGTTTAACAAAATTTCAAACAGTATAATTATTCACCAGAGTTGTTATCCTGTAATCCACTTTGCGTTCATGCGTCTCCACCAGACTTTCTTTGAGCTTTCAATGGTATTCCACTATCACGACCAATAAAAGTGTAAGAAGAAGAAGACTAACCATCCTTAATAAAAAATAACAATGACACAGAAGTTGATAAACATCAACACAAAACTTACGTACGGGGTTCTTTTAGAGACTTCTCTCTCAACTCTCCACTTGGTCCTAAAGGTCAACAGAAATCCGAATTTCTTAGAGATAAGGCCTAATTAGAAGCTTGCTAACGGCCGCTAGCGCGAGAAGGTATAAGTCCATCTTCTCACTGTACACTCAGTTACGACTAGCTATACCCTTATGTCTGTTAGCCGACAACTCGTGATTTATATGGATTAATTTATTTTTTTATTGGGCTGTAAAAGAATAAATAAATTTATCCGTTTTCGGAAAATATTATAGTGGCATGTAATATTTCGGACATTATATCAGTTTCGTTTCATATTACAAACTGTTTAAAAGTTATATTGCTAAATCCAACGCAACAAATTTTATTTTGCAGCTATTTGAGAGAGAACAAAAAAGCTCATCGGTGATAGTAGAGTATGTTACTCTCTTGACTCGCTAAAACATAGACACAATGTGGAATGTTTTTCGCTGGTTTATTGTTCTATAACGAAATATTCTCCAATAAAATACGTGACGACCGTTTTTGCGTACATCACATATTCTATTAAGAGCCCATTAATCGGTAGTTAATTGGCGAGTAAATCACACTATGCTTAAACGTATGTGGAATCCAGTCCTGCAGAGGTCTTTCCTGTCCTAGTTCCGGAACAAAGCATTGCATAAGTAGGGATCGTCCCATAAATGCTGGTCCAAAAAAGATCACTCCACCTGTACGTAGTTGATAAAATTATTAGTTTTTATACTTTTAACATAAAGTAAAGTCCACAAAATTAAATTCAAAACCATCAATCTGAAACTTTGGGTTTCAATTGTTTTTTTAATGAAAAGGCATACTACAAATAACAGGCTTATTGTCATAATACCATGTTGGTGCGTAGGTTGTAAACATCTCAGAACGGCTTTCCGGCTCCTAGAAATTTTCCATCCACTTTAAATAATATCGTCTTAACGGGGTATTACATACAGTGGCCCTCAAAAGTCTTTATACACCCACGCTTTTTCATCAATAAAAACATGTTTTTAATAAAAATATTTTTTCGAACTCTATAATTTCAGTTAAATATCAAATTTGTTGTTTAAAATATTTGTTTGCTATTTTGACCTCTAAATGTTTATGAATAAACAGTTTCAGACAAATAGTAAGTGGATCTTTGAAAGCTTGGACAGAATGTGTTATTTTGTTATTAAAAAAACCAAGGCATATGACAACAATACGATCCGTTTAAGGTGCAATGTATTTCCCTTTCCGCTATTCGCTCTCTTTCTTACTATACTTCTCTTTCTAAAATGTATATAATAAAATACCCTAAAAATACATACTTAGATGTACATTTGCAACAGTAATATTATTTCCACAATAAATTGCTAAATTATGCAATTAATTTAAAAGTATTTACAACATTTACATTATTAGCTTCTTCTACGTATTACAAAGTTTTCGTGTTTTTTTTTTTGTCCTTTTATTTTAAAAATCAGCTACTTGAGATTTCCACTGAATAACATGTGTTCTGCTTATTCAAAAACTCTTGCACAGAAGCCTAAATTAACAGCATGATATTTATCAAAACAACAAATCGAATCTATATCGTTAAGAGATTGAATTCTATATCGTCAAGATATTCTTAAATGATAGAGATCCTACTAGAGCCCTGTAACTCGATGTCCACACGTGATGAATTTTCATAATAATTTGTAATATAACGTCGGCAGAGCACTTGGAACAGGAAGACGTTGATGCATTTTTATTATGATGAATCATTTTTAATTTTTTGTCGTGAGGTTCAGAAATTAACCTTAAATATATGTTTTAAATTAGTAAAAGAAACCAAAAATGTACTTTTTTATGCTTGCCACACAATATTAATTGCTTTTTATTTAAAAAATTAGTGAAAGAAATTAAAAATTATCTTTTTAGCTTGTCCCATTTTTTTTGCAATAAAAAAAAAATAAACGTCAGTGTAAAAAATACAATTGAAATGACGTTTTATATCATAATATAATTATCTGTACAAGAGCTGATTATGTCATAACTCTGACATAACGCTAATAAATGAGGTCTACACGAGATGAATTTTCATCACTATATAAATTCATCAGGTGTGGACTCCGGGTAAATGGTACAATAATTTCAAGTAAAATATGGTCACAATAAAAAAATAAAATATTTAGCAATGTTGCCAACACCGTTCAAAGAATATTTAATTTAATTTTTAGTTGAGCGAGAAAATTCAAGACTTTTGATTCTTGCTAACATATTGGATGTTGTTAGACTATAATATGTTTAATTTGCTTCGTAGAAGAAAACATAGAATGAAGTTCGGGTTTTAAAGAAAATGAGAGCAAAAAGCGCTTATATTTTTTACATTTAGAGTATTAGTGAGAAGTAGAATCCAAGTAGAAAAAATGAAATAGTGATACCATAACTAAAAACATAACAAATGCGTATTTGCTCGCATTTAATCGATAATGTGTGAGTGTTTGTTTATTTTTTTATTTTCCATGATAACAGTTTAAAACAAGAAGAAAATCAGATGCTCCGTGAAAATTAGTGAGTGGGCAAATGCATACCCTTTTTTTACATATAAAAATAATATTTTTTTTACTTTTTTTAAAAAATTATTTAATAATACATTTTTGAAAGTTTAATATTTATTTAACTAATATCAAAAATATGATAAATATTCACGAGCGCCAAAACTTTGTAAATTAAAATACACCTCTGCCGTAATAAAAAAACTTAATTTTATGAAAAGGTTTAAAAAATAAGAGAAATCAACCGCTTGTCATATTTCTAATCGCATTTGGTTTTACACTGTTCAATTTTCCTCATTCGATGCAAACATTTGTCAAATAAAATTGCATTGGAGACAATATAACACATCCTTATTGTACAATTGAATAGCAAAGTATATACACTTAAGGGGCAATGCAGTCAGTATTGATTCTTAAGGGATACCTGTAATATTTTTGTTTTGTATGTAAGGCGCTTATTAGTAGATCAAACTTGGCATGTCAGCACGGCATGATGAGTTAGTGTTTTGCTACTACTCTACCATGCCAAGTTTGACAAACATCAGTATACAGTCACTGAATAGTGAAGTTAGTATTTATGATGGCGCGGGAATTAGTTTCTGCTTGGATATTTAGTGTATTATTCAAAATCAGAAAAAAGAAAGAAACGAAATTGGACCAAATAATGGTCTTCATTGTTGCTTTTAATTCTAGTTTTTTTTTTCAAAAGCTTTTTGTAAGTCTTTTGCTTTAAATTTCCATTATGGAAACACGATATTTTTCTTATTACACAAGTATGATGACATGCAATCAGGCTGTTCTCAAATGCCGCGATTGATCGTCTAACAGGCACTTTAGGTGTTTCAAATTTCTAAATACTATGGCATGAGCCGCGCACGACATGTAAAATGTTTGAGAAGAAGAGCACGAATTGTATCGTTTAAACATAATATGTATGCGGATGAAAATTTGAGAGTCGTATAGCTCTCCTTATTATTAAAAAAGCCACTACTCTCGTTTGATCAGGCATGCACTTTTCTAAATGAAAAAATTAACCAAAAACAATTAAATATGTACATATATCCCAAAAAGAGTTTATTTGGCATAACTAATATTTATGTAACTGAAGAAAATAAATTTAAAACAACTGGTTTCTGTTTACTATGTTTTACTTCACACCAATGGTGTAAACGAAAAAAATCAGTCGTAAGAATTTTACTCTCATTTTTTGTAAACATCCCGGTTTTTTATGTTTTTTTTTCTTGTATTTGACGTACTTGCATATAAATAAAGTCATACCGTCTTAGCAAAAATTACTTTATTTCAAAATTAACCATGGTGTGTTTTTTCATTAAATGTAACTAATTTCTCAGCACTTGTTTCGAAATTTCTAATGAACTTTAAAAAAAAAAAAAAATAGAACAATATTCAGCGGAAATCTTAGGAAGCATTCATTTATGCAATGAATTAGTCAAATATTTTTATAAATACTATTTATTAAAATTAACTTTTGATATTAACAATACACCCAACCCCTTCCAATCACTTTAGCGCATGTGATATTTGTTAATTTTTAAATCTGTATGAATAATATATTTAAAATTAGGATTTTTTAACAATACAAAAATGAAGGATTAAATTTCCTTTAATAAGTATACATATATATTTTATAAAACAAACTTATATTTTTTAGCTATGGATAAAAAAATATATCACAACAACCGTTGAAACAAGTAATCCACTATATATCAAATATATTACCTTGCTATACCATAAATACTTTAAAAAAGAAATTGCACCCAGCAGTACGGGATCCCATCACCTTAAATGACAACCAGGGATTTCGCATTTAGGTCCATTAACATGTTTTAGGATTTTTGTAAAAGTCGTTCAACATTCAACGTTTAAGTTTGGATTTTCACATAACAACTTCTTCAATTCCAACTATTAGGTGTACGACTTTAAATCCCTTCTTATACAATTTTAAGCACCATATGAATCTCGCATTAAAAAAACAACTTGGAACCTTTTGACGCGATTTACGAAATAATTTATATTTCTATTACTTGATAAGAGCAAAAGTAATAAAAAAATAACCAAATACGATTCAGTCCAACGAAAATTCCCTGACATTGAAGTCACTTATACCAAAAAATTTATTTTATTTATTCGTACATTTTGTACCTTGGCAAATAAATTTTTCTTAGTAAACCTGTCAAGATTTTTTCGACCCCAAAATGAGACAGTTTTTCTTGTTAACACCCCTCTTAAGGTGCATATATTCCTCATCACTGAATATTTTTTTGTTTTAATAAAGCGGCTTCTTATTCATGTATCCGTTTGACAAGCATTTCCTAATTTTTGATTTCTGTGTTCGCCTTCGAAAGCGCCACAATTTCACTAATAAAATATAAATCATAAGTTTTGTTAAAACTTTATAAACCTAGACTGAGTTTGCCTTTAAGTCTTGTAATTGGATTAAATTCAAATAAACAAATAGCAGCTAAGTAGATTTGTTCACCAAAACTAACTACATAAATGATCCAGACTTACATTTGAGTAGGTTAAGGTTGAAAGGTGCCTCTTTTTTCATAAAGCGAAGTCTTTAAACCACTTATTTTGACCACTACTTAACGCTTAGAAAACATCGAGAGCAAAGTTGTACACCTAATACAGGGAATTAAAATGCATCTTCAGTTTGATCACCTGCAATAATTTTTCAAGTAAAAATGATTGATTATAGCTTAAAAAAATAAACTTTTATCGAATATTTAAGTTAAAACATTTAAAATTAATTCGGTACGAAAACAAAAAAAAAAAAAATAAAATGAATAAGCCCTATCAGCTCAGCCTATGTTGCCGCTCAGTCTGATAAATAGTACAATCAAAATACAATAAATTGTTGACCCATTTATTGTGAATGTCATCCTTAATGGCAACTAAGCAAGTGTTGTATTTTATATTGAACTAAAGAAACGGATCACAACGTAGAAAATAAAAAAAAAATATCTAAATGTATGTATTAGTTGATTTAAAAAAATGTCATGAACCTAACATTTTAGTATTTAGCGGGTTTGGTAACTCTTTTCAAAAATATATGTGCGTACCTGTACTATAAATCGAATTCGAGTACTTGTACGATTTAAAAACAAATTCAGGTGCTCTGTAAATCGAAATCACGTAATTTTAATCGTTTTCTTTCGAGTGTGGTGTGAACCTTGTCGAAAGTAAATCGAGTAGAATTTTTACTTGTTTCATTAAATAGTTATTTATTCAATATTTTTTTCCACATACATTTCTTTTTATATTTTTGACTTTTATTATCATTCAAAATCAGTTTTAAATGTATGTACTCGATGCTCGATTTTCAATACACCAATTTTTTTAATTTTTCGATTTTAGATATAACTCGATTGCAAAAACGAGTAAAGATGAAACTAAGGATTTGAAAAAAAAAATAATAAAATGTTTTTATTGTTTTCTTATAAATATAAAATAAGAAAAAAATCTATTCTGACAGAATACAGTAAACATTTTTGAACCAAAGAAGTTTTACTTTTTCCATCAGAAATTGTTTCAGTAACATTTGGGTTTTGTTAAGCTTCTACACGATGCGGCATACCGTTGCAGTAAGAATTCTCCATTTTATTAGGAACTAGCTGTGCCCGCCACTTCGTTAGCGACGTTACAATATTTTTGTAATTTTTATTTTGCTTTGAGAGATATCCACACCAAATTTTTAGACTCTTACTTTTATAGGGTTATGTATTTACTTTATATTGAGGTACCCATCCCTGCGTAATTACTCATAAACATAGGCTTTATAAAAAATTATAAAATTGTTGTAGTGTTCTGTAAATAGTGTTTAAAATTTTCCGCTGACAAAAATAAAAGGTGCTGCCAAGTTTTCAGTAGCTTTAAATCGGTAAAATTTCGTACTTTCGTTAGTTTATTTTTTTTTACCGTATACTATTTTTTACGTTTAGAGGTCTCCTGAATCCATTTTGGCTATTTTCGCGATGATGTCTGTGGGTGGGTGGGTGTGTATGCTACTATTTTTGTGGAGTTTGTACAGGTCATACCGTTTGACATATCAAAAAGAAATATGTATGTGCCTTTGGTTTATGGAGATGAAGAGCTGTATAAATTTTGGGCATAATCGGGAAGGGGCAAGTGGTAGTTTACTTACTCCCAAACTTTGTAAACGCTCTACAGGTCATACTGTGTGACATATCCAAATGAATTTTAGTATGTACCTTTGCTTTATTGAGATTAAGAGCTGTATGAAATTTGGCCATAATCTGGAAGGGAAAGGGTAGTTTACCTAACACCCCAAACCAAAAATAATTAATTTTTGATTCGAATATACTTTGAGCTTTTATTCTTTATGTAATATATCTATAAAAATATCTTTTTCTATTTGGTGTGGAAAAGTTGAGTGTAGGCCACTCCAGTTTTATTTTCTGTTGGAAATTAGATATTTTTACGAAAACAAAGAATCCTATATTTGAATTGAGATAATAAGGTATCTCCTCACAAATTTTATTAAAATTCATCCAGTAGTTTTTACGTGATGCGAACACAGACAGACAAACATTCTAAAAAGCGCTGTTTTATATCCCTTTTCATTTACTATCTGCACCAGCAATAAAATTTTCGAAAAATGTTTTTTTACAGTTTTATTATATGTATAGATAGCGGAACAAAACTGTTTTACTCTTTTGCAAAGGTCATATGTAGAGATTATTTTGGTTTTTTTTTTTTTGCATAAAACATTTGACTATTTAATAAATCATTCACGAATATAGCTGTGATTTAAATTACTGCCATTGTCGAAATTTCATGTGACATTTTGTTTTCCTTAGAAGCTATCAGTGCGCAGTGAATTAGAGAACGAGAATCAAAGAGAACCCAAGAGGTGAAACGGCGTATAAACAGGACGGCAAAAAATACTAATTCAACCCGTCTCTTTCACACGTTGATTAGTTTTCTTTTGTGTTATTTCGTAAACATTGGTTTTCTTTTGTGCTATTTTCTTATTAATTATTTTTTTATTAGTGTAAATGTGCGTAACTTTCATTAAATATATTTCTCAAGCTTATTTCACAACACCAAAGAGTTTTGATTGTTTGTTTTAATTCTACTTTATTGTTTAGTTAATATTTTAGTGAACAAATTAACTTTTAAAGTACAAAGTTTTAAACAACGAACACGCTTTAAAGGAAAACTTTCAACATTTTTAGTTTTTGTTTTGTTTATTTTTCCGATGTTCGTATAGATTTGTTACTATATTTGTCTCTTTCTTGACAAGCTTAGGAAAGTCTGATTATAGCCATTTTCATCAATCACTATTTACATCTCTGTGTACTTTGTGACGAGAATAGAAGCCGAAATTTTCGTCGAAGTTTGCGAGATGCATCGTACCTATTGAATTTAGCCGATCCGTTTTAAGTAATTTAATTTAATAATAAAATAGTTATTAGCTTCATTGGCGTAAGACGACATATTTTCTAGGTTGAAACCATTTTTATTCGAAAATAAATATAGAGTACAATTTTTAAAAATGCGGTGTTGGGGGCAACAGCTCGTCTTAGATGTCTGTTGCATTAAAAAATAAATATCTGTTTATTTATATTTTGTATAAATATCTGTTTATTTATATTTTTGCGAATTGGATCACTTTAAGTACCATTTATTAATCTATTTCTGAAAAGTAGTATTATTAATAACTTTAATAATTATTTGAATAAAAAAGAAAAGGATGTACTTCTCCAGTTCGTCTGCAAAATTCAAAAGCACTACATTTAGAAAGTAGTCACAATCGTCAGGATTGAAATATACAGGAATGGGAATACATTCGATGAAAAAATAAAAGTGGAGTGGCCTACACTCAACTTTACCATACCCAATGGAAACAGATATTTCTATGGATATATTACATAAAGAATAAAAGTTCAAAGATTTAACCTCAGCACCTGCCATGATGGCCTTTTCTGACCGTGGTCTTACCACCGAGTGAAACCACGATCATTTAAGATGTTATAAGCGGACGGGTTTAGCTGTGTTTAAAGCTTTTTTGAATACGTTGAAGCATGTTTTGCAATTTCTCCTGGAATGCTTGCTTGGCACGAAACCAAAAATATTCCATCTCATTTAGATATATGTATGTGGGTTTGTCTTTAAGAAACCGGTCTCCAAGGCTGCAATGGCAGATGATTCTGCCTAATAATGATCGTAAATTCCGTATATTTTTTTAGTCTTTTAAGATCTTATATTTTTAAAACAGTTTGAGAGAACATTACTCGTGATTACGATGGAAATTTAAAAATTACGTGGCGAAATTTGGAGTGTAAGGTTGATGGGGTAGCAGTTAATAGCCAGTGTGCATCCGTGCATTGTCTTGATGGAGTAGCAATCATTTATTTGCTAGATGAGGTCGTTTTTGCTTTAAATCAAGATTGAATCTTCGGCTGAAGTAGTCACACGGTTGCACGTATAAGCACGTATAATTTCATTCCCCGATCGTCTAATATTATTTATCAACTGTTTTTGGGCGACCTGAACGTTTGGTGTTATTTGTGCTGGTACGTCCACTATACAGCCATTGATTAAGTGTGAGATCTCATGTACAACTTTATTTAACAACCAAGTTTTCGCAAACAGTATTTAATATTCAATCTTAACTGCAAGGAGGTCACAACATTAATAAACACAAATTCTACATAAAATAGTATGCGACAGGCACACAAAGCTTGCGTCGTGTTGTACAACATGAGAGAAAATCAAAACTTTTTGATCTTTCGTACAACCGACACACAACTTAATACAACAAGCCCACAAACATTGCAACTTGTGTACCGCGAGTTGTACACAACCTAATCAAGTTTGCACAACGGTCGTATCTTATGTGGCTTTCTTTGCATTGAAAGTTACTGGGCTGGAAATTCAAACAGTTGCGATTAACTGTCCTGGTATGGATTTTACAAAAGCTAGTTGCCTAGTAAAATGGAGAAATTCATATACAGATATAGGTATTAACTTCTCTGTTAAGAGTTTAAGAAAGCCTGCTGCATATTTGGTTTATTTATACTATGGAAAATAAATACTTTTGTAGCTTTTTTGGTTTTTGATGAACAACTATTGTTATAAAACAAATATGTATTTTAATTCAGATGTAAGTTTTTATGCAACACAATTTTTAATTTCATATTTTTGTATTGTATTATTTTTTTTTAACACTTAAGGTAATGACCAAAAATAATTACTAATAGTTTCTACTCATAGATAAGGAATTCTTTACACAAATTTTACGCACAATTGCACTGGCACCATTCGTTACTGTTCTGTGGAATGTGTTTAAACCAAATACTATATATGTTAGACGAAGTGCACCTAACACCCCCTCTTTACTAGGTAGCGATTTGTCATGAGAAAAGTTAAACTTCATATAAAAAACCGTATTAAAAAAAATTTTGTTTTTTATTAACCATCAATTTGTCTTAACAAAAGTCAAGCTTTCTACAAAAAATCATTATTTTTTATACTGATTTTTTATATTAAGTCTGACTTTTGTTAAGACAAATGTAGACGAGGGTAATTTTAAGAAAATGTGCTGCCAATTATTTCAAAAGAAAAACATTAAAATAAATGTTTTTGATAAAACCTTAGACATTATTCTCTAAAAATTATCGTTTTAATAAAATTCTCTAATTTATATAAAAGAAGGTGAAATTGAAATATTAACACATATTTATCAAAAACAAAATATTTATATGTTTATAATTTTTGAAGTGCCTGTGTTTTTATCTGTTAGAGTTTTATTATAGGAATAGAAATAGGACAACAAAACTGAAACGACGAAATTGTAAGTTGTAAATATTGCAAAAGATTTAAAAAACAAAATTAAAGCTATTAAATTTTATGGGGTAAACACGGTACAAAAAAAACCTTGAAAAACTAATATACAGTTGACAAAAAAACTGTTGCAAATATTCAAAACTAAAAGTTTTGTTGGTCTTCTATTTTTTTTTTTTTGTATCCATGTTTATTATTTATATTTCTTTGTAAAAACTCTCATAGGTGACATGTAGAGTGAAGGTCTGGTAATTTCTGAGGTTAATTCAATTGCTTAACCACGATATAATATAACAACTACTATTTAGCAACTCTAGCAGTGTGTTCTTTTAACATTGTTTTGCTGGCGTAACCATAGCTTTATAATTTCAAAATGTCTTTTGAAGTTTATAGTTTGTCTCGGTTGTTTATTGTAAATTCAATAAATGCTAGATTGTTTGATCCTTCAGCTGATATACGCTCCAAACTATCAATGACCGGCCAACTGCCGCGTTTTACTAAGCCAATAAGATTTTAGTGAAAATCAATTCTTGTCTTCCAGACCTAAGCTCTGGATTTTGATTCAAAAATGTTTACTTTATTCTTATCGCTAAATATCATAACATTACAAAAAGAGTTTAAGTAGGCTTTTCCAAAGCCTCCCTTACCTCGTGTTCTTTGCAGCCCGTGCGTAGACTTCTTTTATTTAAAGAACGGGTTCGAAGGCTTTTCAGTTTTAGTGTTTTCTCGAGCTTTAATGCTTTCAAAACCTTTTGAAACAATTACTTTGCTTTTGTCACTAACTTGGCATTAGTTTTGGCAGATTTACCATTGATACATTTTTTACCTCCTCATTGTTAACAGCCTTTCCAAAAAATGCGGTTATACAAAAAGGAAATCGAAATAATTCACTTGGCTTTTCTCATATAAATACAATTTCTTATTTCTTATTAAGTGTAGAACTGAAGGTTATTACCCCTAAAACTTTTTATAGGCAAATGGCAGAAGCATAAATCTAGCAAATCTAGTATTATGTTAAATTTCATAATACTAAATATTTTTTTTACAAAAATAAAACTACAGATATGAGTTATAAATAAAAAATCAAAAGTTATAAGAATTTAACAAAAATGTTAAACTGAAAATTATATGAAGATGGTCGGTTTGGATAAATACATACTTACGTTAAAATATGTTGATCCACAAAACCAACATACTAATCACATAATGATCATAAAATGCTATTTTTTTAATTTTTTTCTTACATTAAATAAAAGCGTTTCAATATACAACACAAATACATACATTTGCAACAAATTAAGCTTGTTTAACACAATTCAACAAATAAAACAATTATTTTACTACTTTAACAAGCATTTATATTTGCGAAAAGAAACACAAACAAATTAATATCTTTAGTAACTTAGTTTACTTTTTAGAACATTATATAATCATTCTTTAATTATGTCTAAATTTATATTTTTGGTAGAATCCATTTATAAAAAGTAAACGAAACTCTTAAATGCATGAAAATGTTGTTCGCCTTTAATCACTAAACTGCTGTCTTTAGGTTTCTGATAGTTTCAGTCATTTCAAAGCGAACTTTATCTATGTTTTTTTTGTCATCACAACTTTCAGGCAAACCTAAGTTAGCTCGTCAAGCGCTATCTATCTGTCAAAAATTGTCATGTACAATTCTTTGAAATTGAAAAAATGCGATTTCGACAGACCATAATTGTTTATATTTATTAGGATTTATTAGCAATGTAAGTTAACATTACTGCATGACCGAAAGTTACGCCTTTATTTTAATTTGTCAACGTTACGCTTAGCGCTCTGATATAGATTTGCCTGTTTCTTGTGAAATAATATTTTTAATTTAAAAACTATAGCAGGCTACTGTAAAAATTTTAGCTAAAAATAAAGCATAAAACTGTTAATAGTAAAGAAAAACTTGAGAAAAAATTAAGAAATTGAAATTTTGACGCCTATAGAAAATTTTGTATTTATAGATAGAAAACTTACACTTAGAAAACCTGATAAACCTATGTCAAATAAACTTAAAACTCTATATAACGCCACTATTTTTATTCTCTTTTTATATGAAATTTGAGATTTATCATGATATAACTTTATCAGGTGTGGACCCAAGGAAATAACCAAAAGCAGACATTCTATCCGATTACATCCTAGCTCTTTCCATTTTATTGTAATATTCTTAAAGTCATGAAGACTTTTTTTTAGCAATCGGTTGTATTTAGAAGCAGTGTACGAGTATGTGAAAAAATATAAGTATAAGATAAAACTTATATTTAAAACAACTTATTTTCATGCATTTATGAGTAAAATCAAAAACTGTCAAATTGGATTATGGACAATTGCCACGGGCAATGAGCCAAAAAAGCTTGATCGCGAGAGGCATATATTTTTTTATCTTCTATAGTTTTAATATATTGTACAGATATATCAAATATGTATAAAGTATATCTCAATTTACTTAGAAGTCAATAAAATTTAAAAATAAATATTCAAGAGATTTCTTTAATTTAAATCCATTTATAAATGAGTGTTTTAAGTCTATGGAATTTAAAATTATATGCTTCTCAGTAGCCAACTTATATGTATTTGAATTGTCTCTAAAGACATTGCAAAATTTATATTCACAAAATAAATATTCGGCTATTTAGAATCTTATATATTCTCCACTAGTTAACCTTGTATATTATTTAAAAATATTCAATATAAGCAACAATTTCTAGGTATTAATCTTAGAACGCTAGCGGTCCACAATATGAAATTGTATTAACTGATCATAGTCTTATTTTACTATACTTGGCATTGCCATAGATATGTATATATCGATGTATATATTCAGTGAATGCAGAACAAACATTGGGTCTGTAAATATATCGTTTTTACACATTTTTACACAAATGCATGGTATCTCCAGGAACCGGGATTCCGCTTACGCCATGTAAGTTTCTGATTTGTTTAAAGTCCCAGACAGGCAAAAGAGGTGTGGCTTAAATATAGCGCGCCTTAACAATAGTTATACCAAATTTTAGTTGGGATCTATGGCGATTATTAATAACTATAAAAGAAAAGGAAAAGTGTTATATGTTCTATTTCGAGAGCCTCTGAGGGGGCACATTAGGCACAGATTGCTTGCACAATGTAATGACACTATGTAATTTAATTACATTAGTATAGTGCTTAGTGTCAATGGAATCTAAGTACCCAACCAAAATTCTGTGACAATTGGATGCTTTTTTAGACTGAATTCAATTCTCAGCCGCTGCAATCCACAACATACGAGTACAGTTTTCTTGTATGTATTAGTTTTAATTAATAATTGTTCGTATATTACAATGACCGCCTTTTCGGTACTATTCAATAGCAGTGTATTGTCAGCTTAAAATATATTTTATAAAACATGGCTCAAAAATTTTAAACGTTATTTACTATTGACGACTTCTCTTCTCTTAAAATAAAGCTATGTTTTATTTTTACTCTTTCATATTACCACGCTCGTAGTGGATATTTTCGCCCCCTTAAAGTTATTACTTCCGGGTGTATTAGGGCACCAGTCCTTAAAGTTTGTCAGATATGGAGAACTGGCATTGATCGTTCAATGTGCTGTTGCATAGTAACAGATGCCGCTAAGCGACCGGTGGATAAATATACCCTAGTAGCCATGAACCTAAAATTTCAATTTATGTGTAGCTAATCGTATAAGGGCATTCGTGCTCGCCTTGCTTTTATCCAGTGGTGGAACCATACTTAAGTCAGAGCCGTTGAATCCCGGCCTTCACGTACATGTGAATTAAGTATCACTCCCCTACACCAACTTCGATCTCTACTCTAACCGATTTCAAAGAAAGTTAAGCAGTTAATAACAAGCAATTAGTTGTCTGAATGTAACTTTTTCTTAACAAAAATACATTTTGATATATTTTTCGTAGTGGAGTTTATATTAAAGTTTTTTTTGCAAGAAATAAATGTATAAATATTTTTCCTAAATGTGAAAAACATGTGTTTGTACTTTTTTTTTAATTCGGCTTAAATATAAATTAAACAATGATTTGAAATACTATATAATTTATCCCTTTTTAAACACCTTCCCCACTACCACTAACCACCCACCCATTAATTACAGTTTCTTGCTGTCATGTGAATATATGTATGTATTTACGTGTGTGTATATAAATAAAATAAAAAACAAATACTTGCAAACTTTTGAATTCTATGTTTAAAACGTAACATTTAATTTAATGTGTACTTAAGTTTTTCCTTGTAATTTATGGATTGGTTCCAAAGCTAAACATATTAGTATGCCGATTTATTAGTCAATTATGAGTTAAATTTTGTGAGTTGTTACGAAAAAAAAAATAACACTCTACATTTAATTTAATTTTATTGTTTATTTTTACTTTCTTTCTTTCTCTCTTTGCAATATAAATGTTGGATTCAACTTTTTCCTACCTGTGCACAAAATTATTAAAAGTTTTGATTTTCAGTCAATTTTCTTAAAACTTTTTCTAAAAATATTTCAATAAATATGACACAGTCCAACAAGGCGAATTGACTGGAGTACCTACATTAACAATCAAAGAATATACATAAATTAACAAAATGACAGTTTTTTATAATATTATACATATGAGCAATATCAGGATATTTTGGGCCCTGGGCAGTTAAGCTTGTCAGGCTTAACATGGCGATGTGCTTTTAGGTTTTGACTTCGACGCAAGACTAAAGATGAAGCTGATAGAAAATTGGCAACAAGAAATGAATGCAAAATTGCCACACAACTATAGCCACACACACTACTTTTAATGACCAGAAAGAATATCGCAATAATTGTCACTGGACGTTAGCTAAATGAGCGACATGAACAGCAGTTAGGAGATCTATATAATGGTTTCTGCCATGGTTTTCGTGATGCAAATTCCGATTATTATTATTATGGAACCACTTCTTTACGAGAACCAATCTGACTTCGATGAACTATGGTTGGGCTTCATATTAGGCTCCGGCTAGTCCTGTTTTGACCTTCTCAGGTTTACGTACAACTGCTAGACCTAAGTTTCCTCTATACCCTTATCCAGTAGAAGTCAATATTCAGGATACGTCTCTTCTTAGTTTACTGCACATAGTAACGATGACTGTCACTCCTTGCAGTGAAAACACCTAGTGAGAATCGAACCCAAAACCTCCAGACTGATAGACTAACACAACATCTACTAGCCTACCGGGGCAACAAATTTCTCAACAGGAACCCGTTTTTATGCATCGTTCGGCGTGTGCTCTCCGCCATTAGTGCTTAAGTGTTAGGCAGAGATGAGTCGATTACCTCTTTCGCAGCACATCGCCATATTAAATTTACTACGCCTTAAAGAGCCTTATATACGGGGTTATAATGAAACTAAATAAATACAGAGGTGTTTTTTAGATGTAAATTTTTGCATAAAAATCTTTTTATAGTGCCGAGATGAGTTTTAGAAAAATACAGGAAATTTCAAGGTACTATCTTAAGCAATTCTAATAAATAGTTTAATCCCCATACAACTTGGATCTTGACTGGCAATTTAGATAAGCGTTGAAATTATCCAAAAATATAAAAATAATAGAGTATTTGTTTTTACTTCACTTCTTTGCGATGATGAAAGAAAAATGAAATAAATAATCTGCACTTTGAACTATTTTTGACTAAAGATTTACCATTAGGATATAAATATGTGGTTCTTACTGGAAGTCCTCATCTAATAAATTAATATCAATAGCAACGTCCAACTCTTCACAAAAAGCAGTATTTAAATATATTTTTCGTAGAGTTTGACGTTTATCATGATGTATGTAGATACATATAGACAATACATACATACATATATACATACATGCATACATATATATGTATGTACATACATATGTATGTAAATTTATCAGGTGCGGACCGCCAGTTATGATGTTTGGAAATTGTCATTGCTCTTTTTGGACTGTGTTTTATTTTATAATTAATTTTGTTTGTTTATTTGATTTAGTTTATACGTTAAAATGTTGTTTTGGTATTTCTTTCTTTTTCTCTTTACTAAACGTTCGCAACTATTTGTGTTGTTATTTGTATATATGTATGTGTTTAATAAAATTAACAAAAATTAAAAAAATGCATTTAATTTAAAAAACATATTCCGTTTTTTTCTCTTCTTCTTTCTTCCTTGAAACAAAAATATGTAAATTAACAATAACTTTATGGTTCCGTTCGTTTCATATTATTCAATAAAAAAAATTTTAAAATCAAACTTTGTGTGTGTGTGTATGTTAAACTATTAACCAACATTTACAAACACTTTTAAACAACAACAACGACCGCCTCCCATCTCTGTACCAAACATACTATGTTGGCATATACAAAATACGCATCTAATTAATATTTATGCACACACACACTTGCAAACCCTTGTACTAAACCACTTGTCTATTTACTTGCTAACTTAAATCATTATCATTGACTGTTTGCTTTTTTATTTGTTATTTAAACTAATTAAATATATTTTTGTGTTGCATTTCTTAAATCTATCCTCCTTCTATATCTCTCTTTATCATCACCTACATATATCTCTCGCTCTTTTTCTGTCCGTGTCTGACCGCGTGTTCACTTATCATTGCTTCTTACTGCTGTTTATGCTTTTTTGTTTACTGTACAATAATAAAAACAACAAACCTATTCTCCCACACTCATTGACATTTACATTGTTGCACAACGTGTCGACAAAAAAATAACAATTTGAATTTTATAAATGTGTCCTTACTAACACTAATTAACGATTAATTTACGCTATTTATTATAATTGCTATTATTATGTAAACGTTTTCTCTTTTGTTTTTTGTTTTATTTACCGTTATCCAATGCACTCACGTATAACCTTGCAACAAACAAACTTTTGATAATATTGAAACGAACACCGACGAACCAACGCTGGCGCTGATCAAAATTCATTACAAAATTTATGCGATTCATCACTTTAAAAATCATAAACATTTTTAATTGCTAAAAACAAAATTAAATCATTGATTAAAACCTGCGCAGTGATATGTGCTCAAGGCCTGATAGCGAAGGATAAAAGCGGTACCAGTGATCCATATGTGACGGTGCAGGTTAGCAAGGTGAAAAAGCGTACTCGTACTATGCCCCAGGAATTAAATCCTGTGTGGAATGAAAAATTTCATTTGTGAGTATTTTTGTCTTCGCAATCTAACCAAATTTTTTGAAAACAATAATAACAACTAAATACATACATTTTTGACACAAATACTACATTCCCTACCAGCGTTGCCAGAAGATAGTTTTATTAAACTTCATTTTCTTGAATTGTTTTCCCAAATATTAGGATTTAATGATTTTTTTTTTTTTTGCTGACAATAACTATTTTTTTATATAAATAAAGAATTGTGAGATCTATTAAGCATACTCGTATTTATAACTAAAAATGACAATTAAAAATATTAATTAGAAAAATTATGCACGGATTAGAAGTGAAGTTGTTTGGTGGTCTGCTCAATTTGCAAAGTTTTTTAATTAATATCATAAATTAGTATTTTCTAGGCGATTAGGTTTGCATATTGTCAATCAGCAAATAAAAACTGCAATATCTATTGTGTTTTTTTGTTTTTTAGACCGACGCTAAGATACATAGTTCCAATGTATTTAAAAAAAAAATTGTTAATTTTTTTGTTCTGTTATTTTTAATTTAAAAAAAAAACTACTAATAACCTACACTCGGATTAAAAAAGAAAAATATGCACTAAAATATTTATTTACCTAGAAAATATGTGCTAAAAATTAATTAAAATATATTTTTTACGTTTATTAAAAAAACGAAAATTAAATGACACAATACAAACAATAAAACTCATCCAATAACACTTAAATACAATTTAAAAATATCTGCATTATTAAAGAAGAAAACAGAACCTTTTTAATTAGATTTTTGGTAACATATACAAAAAGTTTTCGAAAGTAAAACCAACAAGTGCGTGATAGAAATTTGTTTTAAAACCGAAACGATTATAAACTGAACAGGTTTCTGATATGTACTGTGAGCGTCAAAAGAAACTGTACACCTTTGGCGTTCATGTTAAAAACTGCCATTTCTTAATTTCTTTACAATTTCATGTTTTATTAAAAAAGAAAATCAACAATAAAAATATAGAAAAAAAAACAAAAAACCTTCTGATTTCAAGCGTCAAAAGAAACTTTACAACTCTTATGCATAACGAGTAATAAGCGATTTTACAATAAAAATAACCGTCACTTTTGTAAGTTGTTATACTACGATATTTATAGTTATACTAATTAGTTATAAAAATTATTAATTGATTTGTTGTTGTCACAAGAAATTCAAAAAATAATTATTTTTGTACTTTTTGCGAAAGATCGGCTTAACAATTAAAAGAAGTCACAACACTGCACAGTGGGGCAGAATCAAAATATTTTGAAAATGACCTAGTAATTTATAAACGGCTAGGCCGATTGAGTTCATGTTACTGATTTATGTTATGTTATGGTACTGTTATGGTAACATAAACTGATAAAAGAGTGATAAATATAGGAATACTCATAGTTAAAAGCACATCTTTGAACGTAAAAATGATATTGAGGTGATTTTTTTTTGTTTGGTAGGATATTGCATCATTTATATTCATATACATATATAAAAAAAATAAATACTACAACATTTTTTTTAAATTTGTTGCTGATATCTGAAAATTTCAAAAAATTATGGCAAAAACGGCAAATTTGAGGGAAGGAAAAATTTTAAATATGCAAGAAAATTTTTATTAATTAAGCAAATCAAATAAAATTTTCTGTGTATGTGTTGTTGATCAAGTAAAATAAAATGACAAAAAATCTGCAAAATTAAGAAAAAGGAAATTCCACAATTTCCCAAAATAAAGACCAAAAATCCCAAAACTAGGATTTTTACTCTTTTGCCCATAAAGTCTACATACGTACCAGAGCTCATTAAATATTTTTAGAAACAATTTAGGGCATATATAGCTTTATTACTGCAGTCTTCTGTTTTCAATCCCAAATTTGGCATTTTAGAATATATAGGCTAAAGTCAAAATTTTGATGTAAAATAGGTCATATTGTGGGACCTCCATCTACTACAAGGATGATCAATATTATATGAAATTTGTTTACGCGTACACACATACAGTTAGCTTCCACAAAAATATAAAATTTTTATATATTCCTTAAAAAAAATTTTCTATGAAAAAAAATACGTTAACGGCCTTTTTTGGGCTAAAGTACACAAAAATGCAATAATTTTGGATTTCTTAAATTGAAAATCGTCTAGTTTTTAACTCAGTAAAGTAAACAATTTTCAAATTTACCAAAAATATTTAGAATTCGGATCGCTAACTACGAAAAAAAAAATGTTAAAAAATTTGGTAAAAATTGTACCTAATATTTTGAAAAAACTGGACCAGGGTAGCGAAAAATCAAAAATTTGATTTCTTAAAATGCTTATAACTCAATCATTTTGAATTAATATTTGCAAATTTATATACCATTTTGTAGGTCTTGACAAGACCTTTAAGACCGTGTATAATTTTAAAAATCAGAATAAAACTGAAGAAATGGCAAACTGTAAAAGAATTTCCAGGTGAGAGGTTCCCAACTTTGAGACCACATAGCGCCACCCCTACACCGGGTATGGTATCCACCTTTAAAACTTAAGTTCAGATACTCCTCTGCTATGCTCATGTCAATTTTGGATCAATCGGCCTAGCCGTTTATAAATTACTAGGTTATTTCCAAAATATTTTGATTCTGCCCCACTGTGCACTGTAAAGAACATAATTGATAAATACAAAAACTTTTTAAATTTATAAAATCGCCCAAAATCTGGATCAGCCAAACTAAACGTTACTCAAATACGGTTCATTGTGCGAGAATTGAGGACAAACTCAACAGAAAGAGCTGTAAAAATATCAGTAAATATAACAAAATGCACCGGTATTTCTGTTAGTGCCAGGACAATACGCAGAGCACGACTTGCAAATGGACTATATGGATGAGTTCCAAGAAGAAAACCTTGTATTTCGGTAATCAATCAACTTCAACGTCGAGAGTTTACGAAAAAGTACGAAAGTCAGTCAATATATTCTGGATGAATGTATTTTTCAGTCACTAAAGTAAATTTGAAATATTTCATAAGAAAAACCCGGATTAAATTTGAGCCATGCATTCAGTGATGGCAAAAAACCATCCAATTGTAGAAGGACAGTAAGAAAAAATAAAAACGTGGTTTGTTTGTTGGTGTTTTGTTGAAGCTTTAATATTCTGTAATATTATTCTATTAACATCATAATTCTCATTGTGTTTTGTAGAATTTTATTACTTATAGAATATTTTTGGCTTCTCTAAAATTAGGAAAAAGGTTTCCTGATGATCTGGCCTGAGCAACCAGTGAAATCCGTATAGGGACTAGCTCTTTCCCCCAACAAATAAATTGCATTTTTATAAAACGTTATGGGTAATTAGCATAATATTAAATAATTAATATTTAAATTCCCAAAAATTTTATTAATATGAAATATTAAGTTTAATTATAAAGAAATTAATAAATGACTGTTTTTAACATGAATGGTGTACAGTTTCTTTTGACGCTCACAGTATATTATCTAAATTTATTATATATTTAATTTTTTAAGGGCAACGGAAAATGAAGACTGATGACGTCTTATAATATGTTTCCACTGGGATATTTTCGGGAAAACATGATATTTTGAGCAAGTGTTCTCAAGTGAGTAGAAACGTACTATTAGATACGATAGTGAAGAATGGCATGGAAATGTATTGGAATCACTGAAAGGCTCCATTTCGTAAAAAATACGAAAAATACGTAAATTTAATACTGTAATGCAAATTTGGAGAGTTTATAAACTGACGCAAAAAAATCGTAAAAAACATTCTTAATTTGTTGCTCTAATTTTGTGATAGTTTTTATTTATTTTATATCTGTTTCAAAAACTCAAATTCATTTTAGACTTGGATTATTTAATTTTATTTTTTTTACCAAAACGCTATTTCATACCGTCTGTTCTAGGTGCATAACAAAGCAGTTCGGACTATTGAGAGTGAAAACAAAATTACTCTCTGAATGTGACAAAGTTGTCCGAAGTTGCTGGAACACAAAAAACCACAACTGAAAATCTTACTTTCTCGAATTAATTTTATATTAGTGATTCAAGCATTTGCATCATTAATAACATCGGTAAAAAGTGAATGAAAATAGACTGAAAAAAATTTAAGCCAGTTATTCAGGTATGTGATGGAAAACGATTTTATAAAAGGGATCGATTTTAAAACGATTTTGTTGCTTTGTATTAAAAAGTACAAACTAATTTTTAATATTTTTTTCAAAATTCCTCATTATTGTTTGATATTTATCTTTTGGTATATTTTTAAAACCCAAATGTTAAGAGATGGGTTCAAAAATAATTTTCAAAATCGATCGAAATTTATCACACCCTTTGAAAACGATCGTTTTAAAATCGATCTTTTTCCATCACATAGCTGATTATTTATAATTTTTTGCAAAATGGAAAGCCAAGTAACTATTGAACGTTCTCCTGGAACTTTATTTGAAAATCTTCCATTTTGCTTTTCAATAAATTTTAAATAAAATTTTCCTTATTTAAAATTTTTTTGATTTTTAAATGTAAACAAAAACAACTAATAATTTTTGTACAGGAAATGAAAAACTTTACTCTCTCATTTTTTCTTAAAATTGTTCAAAAATTGTTATCTTGAACGCATTTGGACCAATTTGTGCGATGTCGGACTGTTTTGTTATGTACCTGGAACAGACCTTATATTACGAAAAACGTATAAGAAATAAGTAATAGTTTTTGCTTTAAATTTAATGCTTTTAATTGCAAAAATAAATATTAATTAGGAAATCATTCTGCGTAACAGAGACAGAGTATCAGTGATTTTCGAAACTTGTTGCTTAAACACAAACTTAAACTTCCGTCTAAAAGTATTAATCTTTATTAATCGATTCCACAAAAAAAAGTAAAAAATATTTATTTTCGAATAAAATTTGATCTCTATCATAATATACCTTGGTCAGGTGTGGCCACCAGGTGATGACAGTGATATAGACGTAATATTGTATAAATAAGTAATCAAAACCACCAGACAGCCAATTAGGCCAGGATTCACTATCCTACACAATCGTACGATTCAATCACAAGCAAATCTGACAGAATTCTGTCCCCAAAAAATCGTTTTAAAATGGCGTTGCAGGTGCCACACTATCACACAAAAAAAATTTTGCAACACTGATCGCATGAAAAAAAAATCTTTTATTAATTTTTATTTTAGTTATTTATTAATGGTTATACAAAACAGTAACGGCCAATTTCACAATGTATGATTATAAATTAACATAAACATTAACCGCAGATTAAGTTAAATTGTACTTCACAAAGTATTAACTTTTAATTGACACCATTTAACAAAAAAGTGTCTGTTAAATATAACCGAAGAAAATGTGCCGGTTAGTATTTTAATTGTCAGATTTTATTTAATAAAAATATCTGTAATTTATTTTTAAAATTATTAATTAATTATTAATTATTATTAACAAAAATATTGCTTTATAAATACGATGGACATAAATGGAAATCAATTTACAAAACACTGATATCTTGCGTTATGAAAATATGTGTATTCTACACGTTTAATCATACTAGGGTAACTGTGACACAGGCTGTTTTACGTAAGTATCCCTAGACACCGATGTGGTCGAACAAAAGGATGGTATTTTACATACACATCTCCTGATGTCTAACAAACAAAAAAATGTTTTTTTTTTTTTAATTTACCAATAGACTAATTGGCATATCTAAAACATGTTTTGCTAGCGAACGTTCAACCATAGACCCAAGAAAGGATCCCACAAAAACAATGCTAATGCAAGAAGCATCTGAGAAGGCTAACGGTGTACAGATGTTCCATTATATGGAATGTATGTACACATGTATGTTGAGTTATCATTATTTGTGCGAGAAAAGTTTGTCAGGGTCTTCTTGAGTGTTTGATTGTCCGAAACCGCTACCAAAAGTACTGATGATGAGCACCAAAAACTTACATTTTAATTAAAAAATTATAAATTTGTAATATTGTTTTATCTGTAAAATAAACTGATGTATTACAAAAAAAGAGAAATTTTTATATTGTAGAATTATGCCAAAAAAGAAAACACATTTTATGTTATGCTTAAGACAAACTGATCTAAGTACATACTTATGTATGTAATAGATACTAAATAATAGTGTGATTCATAAATTACAATAATTGTCCTTGGTATTAAATAAATGGATTCAGCGTCCCAAATAAACTATGAGGCCACATTATCTTCATCCAGACCAAAATCATTTATACTTGTGTTATTTGATTTCAAAAACAAACTATTTTTAAAATTTAATCTTCCATTGCATTATTTTTTGTAAACAATTGAACACAACATTGCCATACTTTTTATTATATTCTTTTGTTAAGTAACTGTATGATGGTGAAACCTAAATCGGTAACCGGCGGTTATATAGTGCCTGTTAACCAAACCGACAGTTAGTTAATTTTAAATTAAAAATAAAATAATCATACATTGTGAAAAGCGCCGTAAATGAGTTTATATAACGTAAATATACGAGTATGAGCATCTAGGCCTTCAATTCTTATTAATTTTTATAACAGATTATCAAATCGTACAGACCTGTCACAAAGTCTATCACACACATACATACATTTCTAATCCACACTATTATATGTACTATTTTTGACAGATCGTAGGACTGAGTATGATAGTGCATCATGACCTTTACCATATATTTGGTAATTTAAGGAAAAAATAAAGAAAGACTTGATAAAAATATTTATGTGGCTAAATTACCATTCATTTTTTGTAAAAAATTGTAATGTGAAGTTTCTTAATAAAAATATAAAAATGCTAAATAATATTCTGTTAAATTATCGAAATCGTAACCCCACTTCACACGCAGAAAACTTTTATGTTCGCAATAGTTATCAATTTAACAATTGTGCAACATTTCTACGTAACGTAGTGGGTAGACAGGGTGCCTTGAGTTGTATTGTGATTCTTTTAAATTGTGTGCAAGGCATTTTAAAAAGTGTCATAAAGTGTCTAGACTAAAATAATACTTAATCAAGGCGAATTGATTTTACCAAGTGGATATTTGCCGATATTTTGTCAAAAAAGTATTATTTTATACTTGCTAAAAAGTAGTGCTTTTACCTGTTAAAATAAACAAAAATTAAACTTCATATAAAAACACATTATTAAAAATATTTTTTTTGTCAGAGATCGTAACTGTTATAAGTTTTATTCAACAAATTACTTTTTATTTATTTTTTTAATTTTTATAATTTGCTTGAAAAATAATAGTTATTTTTCAAGTTTTATTTTTTGCTTAGAAATTAATGATTGTTTATTAAGATCTATTTTTTCTTAGAAAATAAAACACATTTTTAAAGTATTATTTTTTGCTTTAAAAATAACAGTTATTTTTCTAGTTCTATTTTTTGTCTGAAAAACAGTTAATTTTTTTAATTTAAAATTAAGCTTGAGAAATTACTATTATTTTTCAAGCAAAAATAAAACTTAATAAATAATTTTTAAATTTATTTTTTTTATTAAAATTCAAACAAAATTCAAAAAAAAAGTGCAGGCAAAGGTAGTCCTCGCAACAACGATTATGTTGGTTTACTTCTTCTTGTAGAATTGCTCCTTCATTATGTTTTTTTGTTTAAATTTATGAAATAATCATTATTTGCGATCCCTTTTTTATGAAGTTTGACTTTTGTCTAGACAAATTTTTGTGACACACTATGTAACAACAAGAAAATAAAAATAATGTTTTTTTTTAATTTACTGGAATATGATAAGCTTATTTTTTATTTGAGCTAAAAACTCCATAAAAACTCTTTTATTGTGAAGAAGGGATTATTATTTTCCGCAATATATGTAGATATATGGGGCTTTTAAGAGAAATAATTTTTAAGCTGTCCGATTCGTCGTGAAATATCCCATAAATCGCAGGTGACAGTACAATGAAAACTTTTCCAAATATTTGTACAACTGTTATAAACTAAGTTAATATTTGACTTCTACCATAGACTAACCTTAACCTAGTGTCTACTCCTGACAAAAATTTGTCTAGACTAAAGTCAAACAAAATGTCTGTTAGGTTTTGAAAGAACTTAAAATTGTATTGCATTTTTACACGTTTTCATATTAGAAATGATATAATTACTAAATGGCTTCTGATAATGTTTGGTACCTTTAATTTGCGACGATTTATTTTTGAACCTTTGCATATTTTTAATTAAACTTTTTGATATTTTGTAAAATATAATTGTTTTACAACATCAACCAAATACAAAATTTTATTAATTGTATTGCATATTTAAATTTTATTAGTCGAACTATTTTATTAAAATTCAATTGTATGAAAATAAACTCATATTAAATAAACAAAAACGATTAACTAATAAAAACTTACAAATAAAGAATTGTCATATTTCTTTTTTAGTTCTTATATATTTATTTAAACTTTATTTTAAAATTTTAAGTATTTTAATTCATAAAAATAAGCTTGATAAAATAATTTTATTATAAGGATCTACTTAAAGAGAAATTCAATATTATATACTTATTTTATTTCATTTCGTCGCACTGTGGCGCATTTTTTATGTAGTCACTAGAGTTTGGGAAACGGGAATTACCGCCCGAGAATTCCCGGGAAAAGCTATAAACAATTTCCCGGGAAATTTTTTAAAATCATGAGCACCTTAAAGAAAACTCAGTGGTTTTTTTTTAAAATAAGCATTTCTTTTGCTATCACACAAATATTTGATCATTATTGTGCTGAATAAAAAACAAGCATTTTTAAAATTGTAATATGTTTAGAAACTTAAAAATATGCTATAGATCGTGCAAGACAAAGTGTAAAACTATTTAAAAAAAAGTCCTTAAAAAACAGCCTGTCACGAGAATTATAAGAAGCAAGAATATGGCAAAGAGTCGCGTTTAGGTCATGAGGTACAAACAAGATAAGTATGGTTGAAATGATTCAATCGTTTCTTAAATCAAAGAACGCATTTAAAAAAGCTCTGGTAGATTTCAATTGCGCAGAGTTGTATGTGAGTTGTGGAATGAAGAATATGTTCAGATTTTGGAAAATCTAGGGGCCGTTTTAAATCCCATTAAAGTTGTGGTAGAGGCCTTGAGCCGCAGGGTCACAAATTTATTAATAGCAGATGTTATTTTGCAGACCCTCTACGAGCAGCTTTTGGCTATTAATTCGACTCTTTCAAAAACGATGGTTGAAAAGAAAAATAAATGAACAAAGGGATGATAAAACGTTTGCGATACTTAAGTATTTAAAATGTGATGAAATTGCTAATGTGCCAAATGTGCTAATGTGCAAACTTTAAAACTTTATTTAGCACAATTGTTCAACAGATTATTCAAGCCACTCGAATTTGTAGAACCGTCAACTAGCAATTGTGTTGTTAACTAAATGGAACCTACTTTTAAAGAGAGCTTTCTCTACAAAAACAAGGAAAAGTGATTTGTTAAACTCACTAACACTTCTAAAATCATATTTTGTAACAAAATAATTATTGAAATACTTTTTCAGTATTTATAAAATTGTTATTTTTGTCACCTGAATTGTTTTGTTTTATAAACTGTTAATACTAATATTTAGTCGTTATTTTCGTTCTTTTGATGTTTTATTAAAACTATCAATTTTTCCCGGGGAATCCCGGGAATGTAAATACTTCTTCGCTTTTCCCTGGAAAGGAAAAAGTCCGGGAAATCCTAAGCCCTAATGGTCACCTTTCATAAATTAAGAAACCTCACATGAAATTAAAATTTAATTAAATGATATATTGAAGCAATATTTATTGCTTATAAAGAAACAAGTAAGCACTTAAGAACCTCAAGAGATTATTACAATATTTCCCTGCAAACAGGATTATTCAAATTCCATCTTTTGAAAAAAAAAATTAAATAAACTTTTTTGTTTTTCTTAAAAATTTTTTGGTTAAAATACATTTTTGTTAACTCTAACAGGCAGGCAACACTGCTTGCATTTCGGTTTTTTACAGTAGTCCAAACGAGGGAAAATATAAAACTAAAACCGGCCTTGATTTCCTTTCCGATTCCATTTCGAAGACCCTTTACAATTTTTCGAACAGTGAAATTATTGTTGCTGGTGATTTCAATGTCCACAACTCGCCTTGGCATCGCCATTTGACCCATACAACTTCAGAAGTTCAATATGTTCAGTAATTTGACACGCAACATAACCTTGCACAATACGTGAATAAAGTGCACCAAACCAGTACTCTCGACCTCTTTTTAACCATAACTTCTCAACCGCATCGAAACGTTAAAATTTTTGAGTCATTTTATTTAGAAATGTTGTTGCCTTGACTTCATTTTGCATAAAACCTTTCATTCCTCCTAACCAACTTGTGGATTCAGCTCAGTCTTGCAGTTAGATCAAAAGAGAAAGCACTCAGTATTCGATGGACTAAACACATTTTTCAAGTCTCTTCTTACTATTTATATCAACTATATTCGGCCTTTAATGTTTAGGTTGGTGCCCCAAAGTTTATATTTTCTTATACTATACATATATACACTCTCTATTACCCATATTTACTTCCTTCGAAGCCAGACCGAACTTTCTGGCTCAGTGTGATATTTAGTGTTAAATGTGCGATAGCTGTCGGTGTTCTCTACTATATATTAAAAAAATATGCTTTCTACAGAGAGTATCGAATCAGACCGCTTCCTTAATGGGTCCCTTTTCGACCCCCTTCCCCCTCAATGATTATAGGCAAACCAAATTGTAATTATAGACAGCTAAATTGTAATTATTTTCATTAAATCACGTGGTGCCATCAGCCTTTGTTCTTTACTTTAGTGATTTCAGACTCGACTAGTAGTTGTCGACCTGCTTCCTCACCACTGAGTTTCTACTAATTGCTAGCATTTATTCAGGGCTCAGGTTCCTTATGGGATCCACATTTAAAAAGCTTCTACCAGTGATAATAAGTCTTATGGTAACCACTGCTGGACATTCACACACAATATTCTCTGCCCTTTCAGCCTCTTCCAGCCGCAGTCTGCAAGTACAATCTTCTTGGATTTTCATCTACTCGTATATTATACTTAAAGTTTCCATAACCTGTCACTAACGCACGCAGCTATCCAGCTTAAGGTAATTCTGTTATACCTGGGCACCTCACTGATCTTCCTGCCTATGGGTTTGTTGAGCACTATTCGAGCCTGCCTACACGTAGTGGCCTCCTCCCTCCACTTTTCAGATTTAATGAGTTTACCCATTTACCCTTTACTCGCAATTTAAACAAATTTTAACAAGTATGGGACTTAGGTAATTCATTAAAATCGCCGTTCTCAGACTGGTTGTAATGGAAAATAAAACACTTCTTCGAAAGGACAAGCCAAAGCAGATTCGGCAATATAGAATATTTTAAGGGAATTTGGCAACAAACCACCACAAATGCAATCTACTGTTCCTTGTTAAATGTTTAAAGGTCATAATCAAACCCTTCTGAAGTATTCTTCTATTCAATTAGAAACGCATTAAGAAATACTAATTCTATCAAATTTTACAGCTTGCATCATCCTTTTCAGGAACATAAGGTTTAAAAAAACCTGTGAACCTGTTCGATAACTTGAGTAAAACTTTCTAGTATCACAAAATTGTCCATTGTTTCTCAAAATTGAGAGATACACCAAAGGTTAGGTTAGGTTTGGAAGGGTTGTGCCAAACATGGCACATCCACTCGGAGACCTGCTGGTCCATTGTGATTCCCTTCAGCTAAACTACAAAAAAACTAAGAAAACTATGGGGAAAAAGAGAGACTTATTATGTTTCCTGCCACCTATCACTCAGCCATCCGATTTCCTTGATAAAGCTGACGACATCCTCGATTTTACACCGCGCGATGTCGAAGAGCCCCTCGAGAAATTTATCACCTAGCCATCTAAGTCTGCGGCTTTGTAATACCGGGCAGTGACACACGATGTGCTCAACAGTTTCCAGCTCCTCCTCATCCTCGCACATCCTACAAAAATCTGGTGTGCCGACGACCCAGTTTCTAGCCATTGCCCTAATGGCGCAATGACCAGTGATCAATCCTATCACGGCTTTTAGAACCTTCCTGTCTAGACCCAGAAGTATCTCGGTTTTCACAGCGTCCAGTCTAGCCCATATTGACCTTGACACTCTGCAATCCCCCCTTACTTCCCAAGACACGTTGATTCTCCTGACTACCCAGTATGATATCATCCTGTAATTGAATTTACCCCTTCCGAGCCCAGTCTCGCAAGTTCGTCAGCAATCTCGTTGCCCTCAACATTACAATGGCCCGGGACCCAACACAATCTAACCCTATACTTGTCCGTCAGTGCGTCGATAGCCTTTTTACAATCACCTACCAGCCTAGATGTGACCTTGTGTCTTTTCAAGGCTTTAAGCGCCGCCTGGCTGTCGACGTACAGAGTGACCTCTTCCCCTTCTAAAATTGTCCAGACACCAGCTCTGTGGCTTTTAAAATTGCTAACACCTCTACCTGGAACACACTACAATCGTCTGGTAGTCTGTATGACTTGCGTGTTCTGGTTCCCAGGATGTGAACACCAGTACCGGTACCCGTTCCCATTTTTGACCCATGTGTGAACACCGCAACCCCGTCATATAGTTTATCAGACCCCAACCATTCTTCCCTTTTTGGAAATGCAACCTACTGAAGTCAACCTCGTTGACCATAAAGTCCGTTAGCCCAGGGGTTAACGGAACTGGTCCATTGAGTCCAACCTCAAGAAGAATCTTTGTGTGTCCTATGTTTCTCGACTTCACCAACCCTGATTCAAAAAGTCTAAACAAACTACTCGCCGCCATTCCGACCACAAACCTTTCAATGGGGAATAGGTGCAGAATAATGTCCAGAGGTGTACTTCTCCTAGCACCTGTGATGCCTATTGAAGCACACCTCTGGACCTTAGTAAGAGTTTTCCTATGTGACTCCGTTTTCAAAGCCTCCCACCAAACAGCGCATCCATACGAAACAATGGGTCGAACAACCGAGGTATAAATCCAGTTTACAACCTTTGGTTGTAGGCCCCAAGTTTTCCCTATGGAGTTCTTGCAGGCATAATAGGCATTTAGACCCTTTTTAAGTCTCTCCTGAATGTTTCTGCTCCAGACCAGTTTACTATTCAGATAAACTCCTAGGTATTTAGCCTCGGTTGCTAGTTTCAACTCAACACCATTAACTTTAGGTGGCTTGAAGCCAACCACTTTGTATCTCCTGGTAAAGAAAACTAGTTCACTTTTATCCCCGTTGACCCCCAAACCCTTGCTCGAGGCCCAGGATGAGAGCTCCCCAAGTGCAGCCTGCATGACTTCTGTGATAGTGGAGAGAAATTTCCCTTTTACCAATATCACCACGTCATCTGCGTAGGCCACTATTTTCCTTCCCTGTGTATCAAATTGTCGCAAAATGACATTCACCACCAACAGCCATAGTAGTGGGGATAGAACCCCACCCTGCGGCGTACCCCTAGTGACTAGTTTTCTCAAACAGCCGCCTCCTAGCTCCGAGTTGATAATCATACTGCTAAGCATACGAATAATCCACTCCACTATGAAGTCCTGGATGTTGAGATCTACTAGGGATTCCCTAATAGCCTCCAGTGTAACATTGTTGAAGGCACCTTCAATAACTAAGAACGCCGCTAACGTATATTCCTTATCCTGCAAACCGCGCTCAATATACCCAACCACATTATGAAGCGCACTCTCAACTGATTTACCCTTAAGGTAAGCATGCTGAGCGTCACTAATGACGTGCGGATTAATTGTGTTCCTTAGGTGCAGATCTCCCTACCAAACTAGGGTACAAATCCCTAACCGAATAATCGACTCGTAACCCACTACAGCCCGGGAAGTGCGTGTTCATAAGTAACTCCGGGGTCTCAGAGCTAGATTCGGTCCATGAGCCATCAAGCTTTTGTATATATCCGATTTCCCTAGGGTCCTTAGATAGTATACGTCTAAACCTTGATAACTTGCTGAGCGACTCAATAGATTCGCAGTACTTAGTCCACGAGTCCCTTTTCGCACTCTTTAGAGATCCCTTGTAATTATTGAAAGCTATTCTATGGCTGTCCCAGTCCTCAATCTTACACGTGAGTTTTGCCCTGTTGAAGAGCCTTCTAATCGTCGACCTTTGATCCTTTAGATCCTTGGTCCACCAGGAGGGCTGTTCCCTTTTGCCCGGGAAGGTTTTTGGGCATGCCAGCTCAAAACTCTCCCTAAAGACTTGTGTCACCTTATTCACCACTGCATCCACTTCACTTTGTGACTGTCCACATAAGGAAGTATCAACCAGCTTAGACTCCATATTAACCCTGAATAGATCCCAATTTGCTTTCCTGGGATTTAAATAAGGGTTACACTTTGGTTTACTAAAGTTCAGTTTGAAGGAAATTCTACTATGGTCCGAAAAGGAACAGTCCGTAGAAACCCTCCAATCTACTACTAGATCCCTGTTGTTGGTCAAAGTGATATCTATAACTTCCTCCTAACCCTATTACTAAACGTCGGAATATTACCCTTAGTTATAATAAGGTTATTAGTAGTAATAAAATCAAAGACCAACTCACCCCTGGTGTTGATGTTGCTGCTTCCGCATTGACTGGTGAGCATTGGCATCACAGCCAAGTACAAGGTTGGCTTTCCGTCTACTGACGTACCTGGTTAGCTCCTTTACACACATGCCCGGTGGGTCATCGGCCTCATAGGGCATGTAGACCGAGGCTAGAATGAGACTATGTCCACCTTTAGCCTCTCTACAGACTGCCGTCACATCGCCGCAACTGAAAGAATTAGGAAGTTTTAATTTAAGCTCATTTTTGGCGATTATACAGGTTCTTACCTTGTCCTCTGTAATTGGGACATACAGGGTGTAGCCTGCCGCCCTCAGTCCGCAGACCCTGTTTTTTTTAATCCAGGGCTCCTGGATGAGAGCAACGTCTGCTTGCGACTGCGTGAGGTGTAACATCATTTCGGCTGAGGCTGCTTCACTGTGGTGCAGGTTTAGTTGCACCACTAGCAGACTCCTTGGGTTCATCAGATCTCGGTATACTAAGTCTGACTCGCCCTAAACCGAAAGTTGCGATACCCTCCTTCGTCCTTAGAATTTTTAGAGACTCCTGGTCCACAGCAAACCGGAAGTCCCTACCCATGTTCTCCTTACAAGCCAGCGAGGCTATCAGCTTCCACTGGCTCGTGTTGAGACCTTTGTTTTGGTTGGCAATATTGACAGCATGGACTCCACCGGCTTCACAGGGGGTGGAATCCATACCGTCACTATTGGCCTTAGTGGTAGTTCAGAGGCACATATAACTTCCAGCTTCGCCTCCGGACAAAGATCGCCGCATCTGCCAACTGCAGAACCTAGTAATTCAAAAGTCTTCCTGTTTCCGCAATTGACAACTTTGACACCCTTTGACCAGTCCGCGCCCTGAAAGTCCATGTCCACCGACCAACCACTAGCTTCCGATATATCATCGAGGAGCCTATCTTCGATCAGCCGCCATAGATCCGTTCCTATCCTACCATCAGGGTCGGACCGATCGATGACAGCTGCCTGAAGACTACCTTCCTGGCTCGTCGATTTCTTGGCTTTTTTCGAGGTGGAGGCTTGACCGTCACCAGACATAATGCGCTTAGCTATCCCCTTATGGGGAGCCCTAGGCGGGCTCGGCTGAGTCTTATCACCCCTCCCCTCGAATTTTTTAAAACGCGCTGGATACTTAGCCTCAGGAGCTCGTTCCGAAGACTTGAGCCCTTTGGTAAGCGATCCTTTGCCCACCCTACTACTACCGGAAAGGGAGGTGCATGCCGATGACGACCCTGTACCGCTACGGGAAACACTAGGGGCATCATCCACATGCAGCACCCTTTCCTTGGGACAGGTGGCGCCTGCCTGTTTCACCCCATCACCTATACTAGGCAAAACCGGGGCTCTACCGACAGTCGTCTCCTGTTCAATGGGATAGGATATGCCCTGGAGAGTGCGGACTGGTTCGTAAATTCTCTCGAATTTTGCGACACTCTGTCTGTGCTTCCTGAGCAGATGCCTCTCCCTGGCAGTGAACGACGAAGAGTTCCTTTTAGCCATCTTAGTTAGATAGTTCAAAGAGGCTCTCGTGCCGCTCATCGCCTTTTCTTCTTTCGTACGGACTTTACCTGGCTGCGATGGAATACCGACTCCCATCACAGCGTCCTGCCGTATGACGCTTCTCGAGCACGAAGGCCGATCTCCCTGAGCCCCCAAGAGACCCCCCTGTGCACTAAGCACCACAGAGGCAGGAGGCTCAGCCTCCAAACTCCGACCCTGAGTTGACAACTTATCGGTAGTCAGCTCCTTGTCGGAACTCAGGGACAAAACCCCCAACCTCCGAGCAGCCTCGCCCGCAACAGAGGAATCTCTTGACAGTTCCATCAGATCGTCCATTCCCTCGAGTTGCGTCCGAAGCTGTCCCTCCTGTCTTTCGATGACCCTGTGTATGTCCGTGAGCGAAAATTCGCCCCCTGACAGTTTGTCCACAGAGTCAGCGTCAGTCTCAATCAGTTTGTATGTTTTTTTTTTATTTTTTATTGTCAATTTTGGTCCCACGAGTAGGCACGTAAAGAGAAGGACCATCCATGCAGTGACGGCGTACATGGACTAGGCAAGGAGTTACAACCGGCCCGTGCCCTGGCGCCAGAGGGGAGCTGTTCACGACTAGTCTTCTTTAACCACTAACTAGCCATTCAGATTCTCGGCACTGCTACCACCACCTTAACCTTACAAGTGTTGTCAATTATGGTCCGCGGGCATGCGCCAAGGTCGTGACAACTGTTATGCGATTGCCGACCGGAAAAGACTATGATCCAGTTGACAGTTGCAAACCTTTGACACGACCCTCCCCCCGCCACCTGCGGACGCGCTCGATGGAAGAATTGACACGAGATACACCAAAAGTAATGACGTAATTTCGCCCAAACCAAGGCATTTTTTTCCACTACGGAAAAATACAACATTGGAACAACTTTGACAATTTGGTTGTATAGACAAAAGTTCTACAAAATAATACAGTTTAATAAAGTCAATTTGCTTTAGTTGGGACTGTCAAAAATGAAAACAACACTGAAAAAAAGAAAATATTCAAATAAAGAATCTTTATTTGGGCGCCCGAGTTGGTATCTTGTGCCTCGTTTCTGTAGTACAGGACCCTCACAATATTTTCATGTTAACAAGTTCCAACTTTAGTTGCAAAAACGAGATAATTTAGATGATTAATTTTTACATAAACCATAAAAAAGCTACTTAGGACACACAGAATATAACGTATTTTGCGGACCGCTACCGCTTTCCCCAGCTCAAGTATTTAGTTGCATTTATTTGCTTTATTTATCCAATACCACGTATTATTCTTTTTGCATCTGCCAACTGGTTTATATAAAGAAGCAGACCACTAAGTTAATGGGACCCTTTTTCATTTCATTCTAGAGTCAAAAATAGCATATATATTTAATTTAGGATTTCGTACCCAAAAGGTAAAAAAATAACTCCAGATATACCGTTTCTTATACATTTCATTAAGTTAGAATTATCATCATATGTATTTATCGGTGCGGCTCAAACGCTGTTTAACATATCCATAATTACAAACAAATTAAATTATGATCCGAAAAATAATGAAATCGATTATTAATTTGTTTTTTATGTGTTGCTAAACACATTATTAATAGAGAATCTACTTTTTGGACGAGTAACTAGCTGGCAAGAGTATGTAATGAATCCCATGATAGATCATTTTTCAACATGTTTATATTTGAAATAACAACAATAAATGACCAATCAGTTATATGACTAAGGATGTCCAAAAATCCTAGAAATTTATCACGACTACACTTTTGTGATCTATACTTTTTAAAATTTTCCAAAGATATTGTTATTGAATCGATGAAGTCTTTACTGTAAAAATTATCTTTTTTCATTTTATACTTTTTAAAATTTTCCAAAGATATTGTTGTTGAATCCATGAAGTCTTTACTATAACAATTATCTTTTTTCATTTTATATTATTTATTGTATCTTCAAATTACATGAACTAACAATAAGTGCTCATTTCTTAGGACTAAAAGAAAAAATATATATATGTATGTACATATGTATGTATTTACTTAAGTCACGGATTTTGTTATTATTTTGGTCACTTTTCTGATGTTCGGCCAAGAGAAGCGAATGTTACCACGATCAGGATGTTGCGAGCCAGCGGATTTCGATGCGTTTTAAGATTCTTTAGATCTTGTTGCATGTTTCGCTATTACTGCATTAAGTAGTGGCTCGTTTGGATCATTGTGGATGTTCGAGTTTTTAATATACCAGGGTGCGATTGTAATTATTCGTAAAATCTTATTTTGGTGCCTTTGAATTTTTCCCAAAATTTTAAGCTGGGGCAGTACCCAAAATTCCAAATAAAAAATGTGGTCTTGTAAGTATTGGGATGCTACTTGGGGGCTTTCATGAATGCTTAGAAAAGCGGTGTCGCCAGCAAATGTTGATATGTGGACTCGATTGGTAGTTGGCATGCCGGATGTCTCAAAATAATATCTTGGGGAACTCCTTCTTTACCCCCCGTCTCTATTAGACATTAACATGCATTAACAAAAGTCAAACTTCATATGAACAAAAAAAATATTTTTAATACTGTTTTTTATAAGAAGTTTGAATTTTGATAGTTTGACATGTTGATAGCAAATGAAGACGGGGTTTAAGTATTAACTTAAGACCAGGTTTTGTAAACTAGGTGGAATAGGTGGTTCGGAATGCACCCTTTTTCACTCAAAATTATGTTCGGCTTATCAATTAATATTTTCTCAACTAGTTTTGACATATTTGATAACAGACTTTTTGACCTTTGACCTTTGTGTGATCTTTTCCTGGCTTAGGTATCATATTAATAAGAGAAACCTTCCAGTCAGAGGGAAAATACTGGTGTTAAAAATAAATAGAATTATTTTAACTGCTACCTGGAAAAGTTCTTTTATCATCTTGTTACTAGTTGTGTCAAAACCATAGGCCTTCTTGGGGTTTAACCTAGCAATTGCCCTTTCAACATCTTATAAGTTAAGTCTATGGGGGATTACTGCTTCAGCATCTACGGGTGACAACTCCACTAATGTAGAAGGTATATTCGGCATAAATACGTTTTTGAAATGGTTAATAAATAAGTTGCCTTTTTCGATATCACTTCTTGCCCAACCTCCGCGTGAAGCATGCAAGAGAGGCTTGCGTATGACAGGTCTTTTAAGGTTTCTTGTTGCACGCCATAATGAATAATCCGATTGAGGGCTAGCATCAAGGCCTTCCAAGTATTTTTTAGTGATGCAATTCTGCGGGATTCAAGTAGTTCTCTTAGTCGTTTCGTGATATCTCTTAGTTTGTTTTTGAGTTGAGGAGATCTGCGAGATTACCACTCTCTTCGAATTCTTCTTTTTCTGTCAAGAGCATTTCGAAGTCTGCAGAGCAAATTCGATTGTATCTTGTTTGTTGCCTGGTTATTGTTGCATGTTGAACAGCTACTTTGATGCTTTTATCAAGACACAGCGCTACGTCTTTTGATGTTCTTAACGGTATGTTTGTCGAGCAATGAGCACTGGGATACTTTTTTAAGTTTCAATTATAAGCATATCTCTTGGAAAACCCTTTGTTACGCCAAGATTAATAACATCATGAATTTACTGTGGATCAGTAGGCCAATAAGTTGGTTATCCACTAGAAATCACATTTAAACGCATTTTTGAAATAGTGTCAAACAAGACACGATCCTTCGGAGTGATTAGTATTTAACCCCGGAACGTGAGTTTTGCGTTTTAATTGCCAGCTGCTATAAAACGGGGTCCTAGTAATTTAAAAAAGTCCCGGTACTGATTCTACGATATCGAAAATGCAGGAGGGGAATAAATTGAAGAAATAACTATGTTTCGATCAAAGTCTTCGAGGCAGACGTTAGTTGCTTGTGTATAGTCTGTAGTGAATGCACACAGTAGATAGTGTGGTAGTGCCGAACCTCCGCATGCTCTACTACGGGGAGGAAATACTCTAGAATTTTTATGTTGGCGAATGCCGTTAGCGTTACAGAAACATATTTTAAACAGTTCATGGTTTGTTAAGTACCGCCTGCAACATCTTAGATTGCATGCGTACCATTTCCTGCAGCATGCTGCTCATAGAGGTCATAAAACTGTTTAACGAATGCACTAATGTCTCGATGCTTGCTTCGAGAAGGCTGGAGTTACCGGAAAGATTTTGTTCTTTGAGTTCCGGCTGCAATTTTGGATTCAAAATAGGTATAGGTAGTGGTTTTATCACTGGAGCACAATTAGCGCTTGGCTGGATAACCGCGGGTACTAAGCTTTTGTTATATGTTGTGCCTGCTTGGGAGGGTAACAAAAATTTTGGAAGTCTTATTTACCATCGCATAAACAGGGTAGTGTGATTTCTACCGCAATTGCTACATTTCTTAACGTTTATATCGTTAGATTTATAGCATTGGGCTGTACCATGAAGGTCACCTCAGACAACGCAGACTGGAGGCAGCTTACAGCTCTAGTGTGACCAAACTGTTGGCAATTTAAACACTGCACAGGACCTGATCGTTTATGCAGTTCCTCTACGGTGAGTTAGTATCTGAGGTTATCGATAGAATGTTTAATTTTTTTTTTCAACCTAATATCATCAGGCTCCAATTTAACTCGAAATATTGGTTAGGGTACGCGTTCGCGATTTCTGAGGTTGGCTACGCTTTTGACTTTAAATCCATTTGCTTGAAGGCTAGCTTTTATTTCTGCTGAGTTTACGCATGAGTCAAAACCTTTAATAACTGCTTGTCCTTTCCCCATTTTTAATTGGTAAGTATAGAAATTTGTTAGTGGGTTTCAAATTCGTTAACTGTCTTTCGAAAGTTGCTTCCATCGTTTATTTGAACTTTTCTCTCACATATATTTCCACGCTTAATTGGAACCACATAAAATGAGATTTCTTCAATTATAGATATCAGACTTTTTACTAATTCGTTGGAATTTTGCTCTCTCAAATAAATTGGAGGTAGCGTTGTGGGCTTACTTGCTTCACTATCTAAAATTGCAAAGCGGTTTTGTGACCTTAGTCTATTGGAGTTCATATCTTTAGGTACTTTTGAAATTGGTGCTATTTGCAAAGATTTAGGGCTTCGTCTTCTCTTTAGTACAGTTACATATCTATCTATAACCACCTGTGTCTTGGTTTTTTGAGCACTATCCATTATTATTTTGGTCGAACTATGTTCATAAGAAGACGTCGATGTCTTGTTCATATTTATTTTATTTTCACCACTTAACAACAATGCTAAACAAGACCGAGTGCCATAGACTGGCGTATCACTTTAAAATGCATCAATTTGTTTGTTTTTATTAATTTCATTGTTTCCGTCTGCGTTTATTGTTCCATACGCATTTCTGTAGCTTGTTTTCGCACTTTTCACAGTTGTATTTAAATAAATGAGCCTCCTTACTGTTGGTTTAGTTACACTTATTACTTAAGTAATAATGCCGTTTAAAAATAAAAAATGGTACAACAACTTTGTTGTTATGTACAAAGCAGGGTTTATTGTTTTTGGTTTTTTGTTTTGTTTAAAAATCCACTCACTAAAATTGTTTACGTTTATTGCGAATTAAAAAAAGCCCGTCCGTTTTATTCAACGAATAAAAAACTCATCCGAGTCCACTGGCCCGTAACATACTAAATGAACCTGGTTACATTCGACTAAGAAGGAGGGACACTGCTTCTCTCATCCGTACATCAGAGGGATAACCCACAAATTACAGTAACCGTGAAACATACATTTTTTTTGTCCAGCACTGGTTGGACTAAACAAGTATATTTATTTTTTTTAGTCTTAAGATATGAGTAATTATTGTTAGTTCAATTTTATTGAAGATACAATAAATAAAAATTGCAAAAAAAAAATAAAAAATTATCTATAGAAAATTACAAAAACTTACGTTCCCACATAAGCGTCTGATCTGCAACAGTGGGCACTTTTATATCCAGAATAAGTTTGGTATCAAACCGCTTTTCCTGTACACAAATCACATCTGATAGTCTTGAGAATATATAACTGTAGTTGGGAGAAACGAATGTTGAATGATCTTCGTCGTCAGTATCTTTTGTCGATTTTATTTAAGCGTAAAGATCTTCGCTGAATATGGTTCCGATATTATTGAACTTGGCACTATTTTCACATTTATGTTTTTGTGCGGATCTGACTTCTTTTTTTTCTAAGTTTTTTATTCGCATTTTTTAAGTTTAGGTCGCTATAGCGGAAGTGCCCTATAATATTGATGAGTGAGTCAGTGTATACAATTGTTACAACTTAATTTCGTAGGAAGCTTTCACCTCAAAACTTTCAAATTTTATACATATATCGAGTTAGCCGTTTGTGGTGTCTGGATACTGTAGAATCAAACCAAACTTTGTGCCATATTTGCTTCTATGAATCAGCTACGATGTCAACTCGAGCCTATATAAAAGTTCTTCATTTGAATGTTAGTAATTAATCAAAGAGTTCAGCAAACGAATTCAAAAGTAAAATTAAAAAATAAAAATAAATGAATATAAGCAGCTTTAAATATTTATGACATTTTTGTATGGTGGACATTTATCGACCAAAAAGTGAAATATTATTAATAAACTTGCAAGATATAAACTCTTTCGATTTTATAAGTTGATCAATAGTATTTTATATCAGTCATGTTTTAGTCGTAAAGTAAATGAATTTACAATAATATATTACCTAAATTACGTTCAAAACAACATAAAAACTGATCGGTTAATCGAATATTTTTTTAAGTTTTACTGGATTAATCGGTAAAATATTATGTTTACCTACTATCAAAATGATTGACTAACACTTAGAAAACGCAAAGAATGGAATTGCGTACTTTCTAGAGTTTAGTATTAAAATTACTTAGTAATATTGCATGCCTCGGCCGCCACCGCGAGGAGTTATAACTGACAGTAGAGTCAGTTGCGCCAAGCCATACCCTTGTGTGTACTAGCCAACGCACATAGGGGTATTTTGCCAATCTAGCCGGACATTACTTTTTTTTAGCTTATATTGGCTCTAAAAATGTACTGAGTGCCCCTAGGTTAATGAGACTTTCCAGAAAAATCTGTTATGGTCATGGGCTGTCAAAGCTATAAAATAGGAAAAATCGGATTAAGGAGAAAAATGTTTCCCTTGGAAGAACTAATCCTACCTCTGAAAAATGCAAGTTTTTTTTTTTTTTTGATTTTCCCGTCATTTTGTTTAGCAATTACAACTTTTAGGGTCAAAGAATGTTCAAAAACTTATTTTTTTATTTTACCGTCCCCTTTTGTGGGCGGTGAAATAAAAAATTATTTGAAAAAATAATGCAATTATTAAAAGAAATAGATTACATACTTCTTAAAACCATAAAAATTTATTTTTATTTTTTTTTTTTTCAATTTCCTAAAAATATTAATTTTTAAGCTTTCCAATGCCTAACCAATCCCCGCCACCCAAGAATATTATTAAAAAAATATTTTTGTAATTTGTTACTTTATAGTATTTTATTTATCGGAAAATAATTAATTTATTCATAGTAATAACTTATTTATGATTGTAACGATAAATTTTATTTAAAATTATAACAATTAATTTATTTAAAACAACTTCTCTTTTGCACTAAGATGATGATGAGTGCCATGCTTCTTCTTCGTCTGATTCTTCAAAGACCTCTTCCGAATCCTTTTCAGCGTTAAGTACAGGTGGAAGCATGAAAGAAATTGCTTCTTTCGTAAAAGGTAATGACCTTTTTTTGGAGTGGGTCTAGTAAAGAGTGGGTCAGAACTTAGCAAAAGCCTATGAATAATATCTATGTTACACTGAACCCTTGAAAACTCTCTAGCAAAATTCTGGCTGTAAAGCCGGAAATGTTTGTTTCGTGCCTCAGCCGCTTCTTCTGATAACAGCCTAATTGGCAACAATCATTCATAACAGTTGCACCATGTATTAAAATCTTGTGCATTGTAGGTGTCATAGGATGCCTCTCATATAGAGAAAAGTAAAGTTTAGCAGTATCTAAGCAATAATCGGCAAACTCGTGCATTTGGATTTTGTGACCACTTTATATTACTTCAATAATAATCTCGATTCGGTATATGAAATCAAACTCAATTCAAGTTTTTCGTGCAGCTAATTCAGGATTGGAAAAAAATCTTCTGCTAGTGTTACCAACGTTGCTGTTTCCAAATCCAGCTTTTGGTACACCCTCTATTAGACCTAATTCACTTCTAGATTTTTCTTGCGTATTTTTTTTTCCTCGCGTTAACAATGGCTTTGTCCGCATCAGATTTTATTTGCCATTTTTTCACTGTTAGTTTATATGTAATATGCTCTCAAATAGGCGAATTCTGGCGTGTAAAGTAGATATTCCGAAAGAAAGGGCATCTTTTGATATTTAAATTGTTTTTTGTACAGGTAGTAACAGTGTTAGATGTAATGATTTAAATAAAAAACATCTACCTTCAGTTATTAAAAACCAAAACATTTTATGAATATACAAGGGTTTCTTACTCGTATTTACCTATCCAAGATAGGAAAAAACATAAAAAGGTAAAATTTTCAAAAAATCGCAAAAAAATGGCGCAAAAACGCGCATCTTTTTAATTTTGTTTTTAATTTTTAACGAAATTTTTTATCATTAAAAATTAAAAAAAAAATTCTAAAAATTAACATAAGTAGCTACTAATAAACCCTTTCACAGAAAAAAAAATCAATACAAAATCTTTATTCGTATACCATAAAATATATTGCAAAACGTATGCGATTTACTCAACTTTCCTGATTTTAACAGTGTCCAAAATTGACAAATCTCAAGCATCTCAAGTCTTGAAAATTCATTATACGATGCAGAATTTTGTTGTCTGTCGAACTGTACTTAAATTTTTACATTTCTCAAAATTAATTTTTGGCCTAATGTCCGGCTAGATTGGCAAAATATCCCTCTGTACAACGCCCAAAATTTTCATATTAGTTAAAAATAAATACATTTTTCAATTTAGGAAAATAAACTCCTTTTCGTTAGCTTTAATTCTAAAATCATTTTTGAAACAATTTTAAAAAGGCGACCGTAGGCTTTTTACAGATTCTAACATGTTTCTCACACTAATACCAGTAAAAGTTTCGTTTTCAGCTGTTTGCCTATTCCAGGGCTGTTAAAAAAAATCAACACATGTATATGTATACATATATGAGTAAATTTAGAAAAAAGTAGGTTTAATTGATCTCGTTCTTTTTGGTAAATTTTCAAATATTAAGAAAATATGATTTATAAAACCTACTCAGTGTTCAATGCTGGGAAACGTGCACTTAAAATAGAGATGACGCAATATACACGAAAAACACTAACAACGGATTATCCAGCAAAAATTTCTGGTGTCATATAAATATTTTCCTTTCTTTGTACATTGTCTGCTTTGAAATAATTACTGCCATCGTATATAGCGAGTGCCACAATTCGTCAGATCGCATTAAGGTTCGAGTGTGGGATGAAGACAATGATCTCAAATCGAAATTGCGTCAAAAACTAACACGCGAATCTGATGATTTTCTTGGCCAAACCATAATTGAAGTACGAACTCTGTCCGGTGAAATGGATGTCTGGTATAATTTGGAAAAGCGTACGGATAAATCAGCGGTATCCGGAGCTATACGTCTGCACATATCAGTTGAAATAAAGGGTGAAGAAAAGGTAGCTCCATACCACGTTCAGTATACCTGTTTGCATGAGAATTTATTTCATTATCTATGCGAAGATAACGGAGGCATGGTAAGTACAATTTTAAATAGAATCCAGCAAAATTTTAAAATTTTTTTTTTTAATAATTACATATCAATAAGTTTTGTAAACGAAATCATTACTTTTAGTTTGCTCAATCTACATGTTCTCATCTAAATTTGAAACGTGGCTGATGATTTTTAAAATTGTTCAATTCACAATTTCCCTTGTATCGCTTAAGGCTGTCATTAATTTAAATAATAAAAGGGAGAAATTGTGTTTACATGTTAAAACGTCTGTTATGTTTTTAGCTTTGGTAACACCGTTTCATTTCTTTCTACTTTGTTTCTACAGCCATTTTTTTTTATGAGCGTCTTTCATTCTGCTTTTGCTTTTAAAAAATCAAACCAAATGTATTAATCTAAACATACCTTTAAGGTTTTTTGAAATACATTTTTAGTTAAACAACGTGTGAAGAGGCTTTTAAATTGTATTGCTTACTATTAAAATGTAATAAATATTTTCACATCCAACGTTGCCATTGTTGGAATTTTCCCACAAAATTTGGCAGAAATTTTCGGGATTTTTATGAAGGTTGGCTATAACTAACTTTGAAAGAATTGAGAAAATATATTAATTTTGAATATATTAAATATGTACACAACATAAAGAAAATAAAATAGTGCGCGACAATCTAAGAGTTAACGGGTTAGAAAAGTCGAGTACGGCCTACGGAGGAGGCAATGAAAATATATATTGTTAAGTTCTAAGACAGATACGTATTTTAATATTATTTTTATTATGTTAAAAGTTTGGTCTGATGGACAACAGACCGTGCTAACGTTAATGTCGATGGACTTAAAACCTATTTAAACAATGCAATTCGTTTATTGTACATTAAGTGCATTTTTCTTCACTCCACTTTCATGTCATGCACGTAAACTGATTAAAGTGTTCGGATCGTTTGTTGTATTATTTAAAATTTTTCTTATATCCTAGGAAAATAATTTAAGAAAAAATTTTCTGGAAATACATATTCCGAGTTTGTCATATTGTTTGACAAACTTAAACAGAAATTTTGATCTCACTTTTCCCCGAATTGAATTATACAATTGCAGCAGAGCTTTGAGGAAATAAGTTTTGTAAACACACATGTAATTTTGTATTATTTTGTGCCGTACATAATCATTACAATCTCGCTAAAGAATTCCAGTCTGAAAGATCATGTTTACAATATTTATATTCTAAAATAATATAAAAAATAATTTCATAAAAAAGAATTTGGTGAACAGTAAAAAAAAACCCAAAAGGAGATTTGATACAAATCTTAACTCGAACGAAAATTACGCTAAATTCGATTTTATGCGTGATGATATCGAACGCCTTCCAAAGTATTTTCCATCGAAATTTAAAACATCTTTTTTTTACAATAAAACTTATAGTAATTTATGCTTTCAGATTGCACTGAAAATTTTGTTGGTTCCAAAGTAGTTTGGTAGATAAAAAAAATTAATAGAATAAAAATTTTCCAATGGCAACGTTGTTTACAATTGTTTACAATAAAATAAATATAAAACAAATAAGTACAAAACAATTTCAATTCGTAATTTTAGTATAAATTGGATAAATATTGCGGTGTAAAAACCCTATAACTATGAAAGATTAAATATCAAGTAAAATGAAGACACCGGTGACTACATACATATAACAAAACACTTAGTTTAGATACAAAATTTCAAAAACGTATGCAGTGAAATTGTACAAATATTTAAGCTCTTCAATGCAAACTACCAACAACAAACATAAACTATTGTAAGCTAAGTTGACGATAAACGTTATAGCATGATAACAGGGAATTGTGAATTGAGTAAATAATGATACTCCTTATACATACATACATACATACATACATTCAAAAACAGTAGGGAGCAGATGTGAGTACATGTTTTTATTTCTTCTATTGCTAGGTGCACAAAAATAGTAATAACGCAGCGATTTTTAAATTTGTTTTTCTGTGTTCTTTTCTATTTAGTTCCTAACAAAACTGCCCTTTAAACAAAAAAACAAAACAATAAGAAATGAGTGAAAATTAAATAACAACAAAATAACTCGTATGTACTCAATTGTGTTCATACTTGCTCTCAACTAAATCAGTACAACATTTTCTAATTTACCGTTATTTTAAATTCAGTTTTCGATTTGGTTGCTATAATCTTGTGTTTTGTTAATATAAACCTTAGTTTTAAGTTTTATTTGAATAAGTTCATATACCAAAAAGTGTTGTTTTTTAATTTAAAACAAAAAGTTAATATTTTTTAAAACAATGCAGAAAACATGGTGAACTTTGAATAATTCGGTTGTAAACATGACAATGGAAGGCTTATAATAGCTAATTCAAGCCGCCAACCAGTGTTTCTTAGAATGATAAAACAGCGAAATGTAGCTCCGCAAGTTTTTGGCTAAAACTTTTACCGATAAGGACTAGGGTGGCCCTGAAAAAAAGTCAGGTTTTTTCCAGTCTCAGTGACCCTGAAAAAATTTCATGTGAATCGGTTGGGGTACGTTTAGCCGCAAGCCCGCCCAAAATTGCGGAAAACCAAAAATTTACCTCTTTACCTTATAAGTCCAAAACTGTTGATTTAACAAAACAATTGTAAGTTTTTTTACTTTTACAACTTTTTGATAAATTAAAATTTTACAAAATAAACACGAAAATGTATAAACATATAAAAATTAGAGGCATGTACAAATACATATATTTAAACACACAATCAAGACATGGCATATTTTTTTAATGGTTTACTGAAATATAGTCGGGACAAACAAATGCTGTCAAAAAAAAAATATTTTACTGTAAAATATTTTGAATTAAACATTTAAAGTGAATCCGTTTTATTTAAAGTAACTAAGAGGTAATTTCAAATGTGAAAAAGGGTAATTCATAGTTGTGATTTGTGTGAATTGTAAAAATTCTCACAAATTTCGAAATGTCCCGAAAGCAAAAAAAAAAAAAAAACAGGTAAAATAATAGTCATATTGTAGTATTAGAATAAAATAATTGCAAAATATTCACAATTAAAAATTACAAAAAAAAAAAAATGGTTTGTTTAGAGGTAATTTCAAATGTTTACACCCCTTTTTTAGATTTTTTTACAAACAAAATTATTACAAATGTGGAAAGATAACAAAGAATATTTATACAATAAAGAATACTTATAAAATATTTTTAAGGAAAAACATATAGAATATTTGAAGAGAGTTTATTAGTCGAACTATTTTATTTACATACAGATGAAATTTGAAGTCAAGCTTAAGTTCGTTTATTCTCTCAGAAAAAATAATTTTAACTGCAAACTAGGTGGTTAATATTTATTAATATTAAGAAAAATTAAGAAAATTTTATTTTAGATACTAGCTGAATGTAATGCATTTTCTGGACAGCTACGTCCGTCTTCAGTATGCTTCGCATCTATTAATTTGGGTAGTGTTGTAAACATTAAACCATTAAAACCAAACTCAGATAAAGGAATACGGGAAAAGTCGCTTTCAATCATCTATCGAGTAGCCCGAGAAAAAATATGTTTGAGTCAAGTATTAAAGTTAAAGCAAAACTTTGATATTAGTTCTTTTGACGGCGCACAGTGAGACAATGCCGGCATTAAATACAAGGAGTCATTGTAGAGCTCTGAAATTTTTGACAGGTTATTTTTGAGACAATTCCAGTTAAAAAAAAATTTAAAAAATTCGCCCACCTCCCATACAATCAAAATTTGTAAAATGCCGTATTGTCGGTAATACTTTACGTATACTTGAATGTTATATTGTTACAAACATTATTGGAAAAAAACTTTGACCCACTTTTACCCCTACAACCTCAACATAAAAAGTGCCATATTTTCTAAAATATTTTAGGTACAACCTTCAAATTTGATATTACTGTAATTTATATGATTTAAAATGTTTCATGCAAAAATTACAATAACACGCCCATCTAGAGACATTACCATCATCAATAAATTGGTCGAGTCTAGTCAATTGTCTATGCAATAAATAATGCAACAACTAAATTCAATATATAACAATTAAACTAACCACATTAGAAAGTGAGCATAACACAACTTAGATAAGAACAACAGCATGCACTATCAATTTAAATTAAAATTTATGCAACTATCTAACACAAAGTCAATGATCTTGAAAAAAATTATCAATCAAATGAATAATGTAAATAAAATAATAATAAACAATAAGTGAATAGTTGTAAACAGTTAAAAAAAATAAAAGTAAAAAGTTGTAAACATGCTATTGCATGCTAACATATGTATAGCAACAGATTGTGCGCGTTGCGTGTTTTTTGTAGTTTTTTGTATGTTTACTTCAAATGAAAGCTGTGACTTCAATGTTTCGCACCTAGGGCGAGGGGCTGCTGTATATTTCCTAGTCCATGGAAAATGCAAAATGTTCTATTTTTACACCACAATTCTGTTGTTAAGAATTTTTTTTTGTGTTTTTTTTTATTTATTTTTTCATCTACTCATTCTACAACAACTAAATTAATTAAAAAAATACTTTAAAGTTATATTTATTATGTATTTTTTTTATTAATAAGCTTTTGAATATTGCATATTGAACTAACATATTTCAAGCACGTTGGCATACCTCAATCTTTACTTGTTCTAGACCAAAAAGTAATGAAGTTATGAGGCTGAAATTTCAAGGAATTGTTACTCATATATCTGTTAATATACTGTGAAATTTTTATCCAAATTGGACGACACGCCAAAAACCATTTTTTGCCGCGGTTACTATAGGGCTGTCTCACTGTGCGGCGTGTGCTTGAATAGGGATGGTAAGCTGTTACCAGCATTAACAGAAAGCGAAAAACTGGATAAGTTACCAATAATTATATCAAGCGGCCACATTGAGAAGTTACTTCAAGTTCCTGCTTTAAAAAGTGGAACTGAAAAAGAGTAGGCATCTGCTGTGTGTAATTCCTTCCGCACCATATAAAAGGCATGGTTTTTGACACAACACCAATAAACACAGGAGGAGGCGTATAAATGGAGCATGCGCTATAGTTGAAAACTTTTTACAAAAGACGGTCTTATAGTTACCATGTAGACACGATATACATGAGGTTATTTTGTGGAGTATCTTTGAAATCATATTTAACAAAGCCGGTAGTCCGAATGTCGCCATTTTCTAAAGTTTTAAAAAAGCCTGGCCAAAATTTAATTTAAAAAGTTTCGATTTGGAATAGATGGCAAAATAACGAAATGTTATGTTAACGATTCAACCAGTCGTGATATAAATTTTACTCAATCTTTGCTAAAAAATAAACTACAAAGAGATGATTACAACGAAATACTAGAACTCAATTGGATATTTTTGGGACGACTACCTTAGAAAAGCAATTCTAAGACTATATTTTATAAATATGGCGCTCTTCACCATGCAAGATGGATTTCGAAAGCCATTCGTGTCATTAAAATATTTTTATTCCGAAATGAATTTATAGGTCGTTTATGGATAGTAACCGAATTTTAGTTGCGTTGTCAAAAAGCAACGCAACTGAGAAAAAATTGTGTAAGGCAACTTTTTTCAGTTGCCATAAAGTTATCGATAATGCTATTTTGACAGTCTAGCAACTGGAAATAAATATAAACAATCAAATAGTTTTTAATAAATAACAAAGAAAATACAAAAAATAGTTATGTCAATCTCGTTAAAAATGTGCCTAAACACACTCTTAAATTTAATTCAAGTTTGTCATCATGTTCCATACAAGGCGATAAGTCTAAACAGAAAACTTTCAATACTTAAAGATCCACTTGAAAATTACAACTCTCCGTGTCTTGAGCATGAAACCTTTGATATACCAAGTTTTATACCAGCAGCTATTTTTGGAGCATTTTCATCAAAAGATGAAACGCTGCGATATCAACGCATAATGCCAATAAACGTTGTCTGTTTGATTAAGAGAAAAGTGATGAAGAAAAATATAGCAGTGATGAGGAAAAGAAATGATCACTGCAGATAACCTTTTAATAATATTAGTGCTCTAGTGTTATGTATGTAATCTAGTAAAATATGTACATACAAGTTTAAATATATAAAAATTTGCGAATAATAAACTTACTTCTCAGTTTTAGTGCAGTTTTAACTTTTTAATCTGTAAAAAAATCAACAGCAACCACAAATTTATGGTTGCCATTTTGTTGCCATACGTAATACAATTTTGGCAACTGACAACGAAACTGAAGTTGGGTTGCCATCCATAATCGACCTATTAAATTGACAAAGCAAGAAGAAAATGATTTGCGACAAATATGTATTTTTATAATAACCATATATGTATATTGAAGCTGGTTTTTGTCTACATCTGTAATAATGGCGCCTTACAATGATTTCCTCTTTTTTTTATTTATTTATTTAACTAAGGTCTATGGATTAATATATTAACAGACCAATAGTAATAATTACAAAAACATTAGGACTAACATCATTAGTGAATAACATTTAAAACAAAATAATCGGGTATGTTCTGTAATCCGAAAACGAGTGAAATTGAAATCGAATAAATTTTAAAAGAAAAATTAAAATTTCAAAATATTAGCAATGAAGGAAGTTATGTGAATAGTCTTTAATCAAATGTATAAAAAATAATATCAAAATGTTGTAAGATTTAAAAGTTATGACAATTTAAAATTTCATTCGGATTCAATTTCACTCGGTTTCGCATTACAGAACATACCTGAATATCACATTTTATAATATTAATATTTATGGAGAAATCAATAAAATTGTAAAATTCATTTTAAGTTTTACATAATCTTCTTAACGGATCTGCGTTTGCATAATTTTTTTGAAAGTACTTAAGGTGAAGTGATGTAAAGTTACGAGTAGATCTTGAAGGTACATTAAAGTTGATATTTCTCAGTAGGAACTCTGAATAAATTGAGCCGTTTATCAAATTAATTAAAAATGATACATTAAGCTCTAATCGCCTGCTTTCCAATGTCGGCAGATTAATGGAGTAAGTCTTATAGAATATGGGGAAATACTTACATTTGGATTCCATGTCGTATTACCCAGACAAAATAAAAGAAACTTTTTCTGTACAGATTCAACACAGTTCTTCTGATAATCAGTATAGGGATCCCATACAATAGATCCATGTGTACAACCGTCGTGTTATTATAGGCTCAGTGAATTCCTTCGCCCAACGCTTAATAAATGCTGGTACACCACGAGCTTTATTTACCTTCATAGCAATATGCTTGTTAAATTTTAATTTACAGTCCAAAAGAACTCCTAAATCCATGAACTCCGTAACCAATTCAAGCGAAAATAGACCATTAGCAATAGAGCATTAAATTAACATTGCACCAGTTATAAAATTTATCCAATTCGCGTTGCAAATAATCCCTTTCAGAAATTTTATTGTAGCTTCGAAAATTCGATTTTTTTTCGAAATTGTAACTTTATTGCAATAAAGATACAATTTCGAAAAAAATTAACGGGGTTTTATCACATGTTACTCTGGAAAAACTACGAAATCACATATGGTACCTTTGTTACGGAAATGTCGCTCTGGCAGGTTTTGATTTTAGAATACCCCATTCCACACTGCCAGAAATGGTTCAGGCTTTGGTTCAAAGCGATAGTAACGAAGAATATATAAAAAGGCAATAATAAAAATTCAAGATATTTGAACCGTTATGAGAAATGGTATTAAGCAGTTTATTTCAAAAGATACAAAACTGTTTCTTAAAAGATTTTCAATAAGCCAGGAATTTTTGGAAGAAAATCCTGCAAGTTGGAGTGAAATAACTGCTTTCACTATAGCAAAATATATTGTTGCACAATTAAATGTAGTTAGTGACACAGCAGAAAGAGGTGTCAAGCTGATGAAGGAAAATTATACGATACTTACAAAATACGAGGACCAAAAACAATACGTTATAAAGGTTGTTGAGGATTATAGGAACAAGTATTGTGGCTGCAATAAAAATAAAATCATTAAAAAACTTTATAATTCGGAGTTATTTGCTTTTTATAATTTTCAGTATTCAAAAAGTGCTGCAAATAAGTAAAGACTGTATTTTAAAATTGTATGTTTATTTTGTAAACTGTTACACATAGAAACAAGTTGTAGCAGTTACAAATGTTAAAAACATTATAAGCAACAATTGTTTTGTTAAATCAACAGTTTTGAACTTATAAGGTGAAAAAATAAGGTAAAAAAAGTAATTTTTTTTTTATTTTCCGCAAATTTGGGTGGGCTTGCGGCCCAAATTTGAAATTTTTTCAGGATGATTTTTTTTACCAAAATTCACCAAACTGGGAGGTGAGAGTAAAAAAATCTAAGAAAAAAATTCGCTATATAGCTAAGGGTCACCCTAATGGAGACGCACGCCTTATGATGAGAAAGATGAGAGCTGACAAGACTTTAAGGTCAAAAAGGAAGCTTCAATAGCAATAAATAAAAATGTTGGACGATGGATAACAAGAAGAGCGCTACACAACATTGGATACCTCGCAGCTGTGAAGAAAACTAATCCTGCAGTGATACATAAAAATGTTTCACATGTTTACGATTCGCCATGCATCAGAAAAATTGGGCTATTAATGACTGGAACAGCGTAATATGGTCAGATGAGTCCAAATTAAACCAATATCAGTCTGATAGTAAACAGTATTATTGACAGCGGGAGACAATTCAACGACAGTATACTATTAAACAAATGGTCAAGCCGAGGCAACATTATATAATGGTGTTATTTTACATGGTGGCATGTTGGTCCCAGGGAAAAAATTGATGGCATCAAAAGAAAGGAAGAAAAGAACATATTGCTTACCCATCTTCCCGATTTTTTAGATAGAGCAAAATACATAAGAGCTATTTTTATTTTATTTTGATTTTTCTTTGAATATGTAGTTTCTTTATTTGTTTTAAAAACATTGTTAAGAACTTCATTATTATTTTTTTATGCGCCTACAAATGCAGAAAATACAAACATGTACTCATTTCTGCTCGCTAATGTAAGTATGTACATAATTTCCCTATTATAATTTAAATGGCCGCTAATTAAACTTTCAAATACTTCAGTAAAAATTAAACTCAAATATTTGCATGCTCTAATATTGTTTATAAATATTAAAAAATAATAACTCAAGTTAATTGTTTCCACCGCTTGGCTTTGTAGAGTAAAAAAAACACTGTAACTTCAATACACATCTGCTCATAATAATAGATACACCTTGTCCTGCATTTACACATGCAAGAAATTTTTTTCAAATAGTCATAGCTGCCAGATTTTTAGAGGTAATATCGACATATTTTTGAGAAAAATCGTCATTATCGTAAAATAGCTTACTGATATTGTCGTTAAAACGCTAAACAAAAAAAGTTTTTACCAACAAAACATATTTTATTTATTAAAGGCAAAACATAACAAAACAAAACTCTTAAAACAACAAATATTATTAATAAAACAGCAGTCTTAGGATTACAAAGATCAAACATTTCAATTAGAAGTCATAATAAAATTATATGTAAATAGAATGCATCTTTTACAATAATTTTACGTATGTTTTTTTATGAGGTAAAAATACTCTGGCTCCCAAGACGCCAGAAGTACGAGACTCTAACACGCACACCTCGCAGGGTAGGAAGAAGTATACACCTACACTAAACTGCATGTTGTCTGTGACAACTTCTCACAATTTATACTGATAACACTATTTGAGTTGTTATAGCTGTTATTTAATCAATATTTAATTAATATTTAATCTTATTTTCTGGATGACCTTCCTGGTCAAACTTTCGAACCTATTAAGGCTTTCGCGGATGACAACTGCATTTATCATTCAGTAAAATTCTCAGCCTCTAGGTGATTAGAGCCAAGCGGCAAAACAACAATCTTATAACAATCTCTGATAAAGATCAAAGGTATGGAGTAGATTTTACTGCAATGTTTAATAACAGACGTATATTCTTATATGACTATATGTGATATAAGGAATCGAAACCTTCTTCTTGAATTGAAAATCGAGTGCGATTTTTGGTAGGCTAAGTATATTTTAAAGTCTCAAAAGAAGCTTCCAAATGCATCGGTTTTTTACTATTTGGACTATGACCCGGCGCTCCAAAGTATATTTTGGAGTAATTCGATCGCGAGTATGAGAGTCGAACAAGCTCATCGGCACCCAATAAAACATCATCCTGGTCCGAACTAAAAATTTAGAAGGAGTTTTCAAAGCTACAAATTACATTCGTGTTGTTGGATAAGATGTATCTATAATTTCGAGCAGATGTGTATATATATATATATATATATATATATATATATATATATATATATATATATATATATATATATAATATATATATATATATATATATATATATATATATATATATATATATATATATATATATATATATATATATATATATATATATATATATATATATATATATATATATATAACAAAATTTAAAATTCTCAAATTTATTTCTATTTACGTTTGATTTGTTGTATGAATCCGTCTTTTTGACAAAAACAGTAATAATATTTACATTTTTAATTATTTGAATTTAGGTAAAGTTACCGCAACAAAAGGGAGATGATGCGTGGAAGCTTTATTTCGATGAAATACCGGAAGAAATTGTTGACGAGTTTGCAATGCGTTATGGTATTGAGAACATCTATCAGGCCATGACGCATTTTCACTGCCTTTCTGCAAAATACCTCTGTCCCGGAGTACCAGCAGTCATGAGTACATTGTTGGCCAATATTAACGCTTATTATGCTCATACAACCGCTTCATCGGCTGTCTCGGCAAGTGATCGTTTTGCAGCAAGCAACTTTGGGGTAAGTAAATACATTGTGCAATAGGGTGGATCGTTGGAAAAGCACAAAAAATAGTTTTCTTTTTTTTTACCCGCTAATAGTAATTAAAATTTGTCTTTTTATGAGAGAAGTTATTCTACAAAGTTTTATAGTGGTAGAACCAGATCTTGAGGTGCCTCAGAAGCCTTGAACATAGTTTTTTGTTTTAAATTTTATAAGTTTTATTTCATTGATGGTTTTTTATGTTAATGTACTTAGAATGTCTCCTTTTATTTCTATAATCCGGTTTTTGCATATACAAATGTATTTAAATTTGCTAAATTCACGGTTGTTGCTGTCATTTGTCTGATGTACGCAAAGAAAAGTAATATCCCTTCTTTTTAGTCGAATGTAGCCAGGTTCATTTCGTATGTTATGCGCCAAAATCAGTAGTTCTGTTTTTGGCGTTGACAAGTGCGGACGCGATTTTTTTTAAGCTCGCATTAACAAAAACAAAACATACATTTTGTGAATTATTTAAAACAAAAACAAACAAACAAACCTGTTCTAATACAACAACAAAGTTGTTTGTAAAATATTTTTTTTCCTTTTTCCTTTTCTTTATTTTTTTACAACGGCATATTGAATTGCTACTTTTAAAATAAAACAAAAACAATAAAGGCCAATGAGCCTCTTTAATTTAAGCAACAAAAATGTTGACAACGTTGAAATAAATAAAAACAAAAAAACTAGTGACAATTTGTGTATAAATGCCACGCCAGTATTACGTGCTCAATCTTGTTCCTCGCTGCTTATAAGCGATGACAATAAAATAACTACAAAAAAATCGCCTTCTGAACACAGCGTTGCCAAAGATAATATGGATAGTGTAGAAAAACCCAAGACGCAAGTGGGAATGGACAGATACATAACTGTATTGAAAAGAGGTCGAAGTCCTAAATCTTCGCAGATTGCACCAATGGCTAAAGTACAAAAAGACAAGGACTCTAACGGAATAAATTCCCATAATCGGTTTGCTATTTTAGATAACGAAGCAAGTGAAACAAAAACGGCACCCAAGTCGTTTAAACCACCACCAATTTTTTTAAGAGAGAAAAATTCAAACGAATTAATAACTAAGTTAATCTCAGCTATCGGGGAAAACTCATTCTATGTAATTCCTATCAAACGTGGTAACATTGATGAAACTAAAATTCAATTTATAGACTAAAGTAGTTATCGTAAAGCAGTAAAGGAGTTTGAAAGCTGCAAAAAGAACTTTTATACCTACCAGCTGAAGAGTAGGAAAGGCCTACAGGTAGTCATCAAAGGTGTTGACTCATATGTTAATCCAGTGGAAATAAAAGCTGGCCTCCAAAAAGCAGGATTTAAGGTGAAAAGCGTTGACAATCTCAGAAATCGAGAGCGTGTCCCTCAACCTCTATTTCGCGTTGAACTAGAACCTGGGGATATTAAATTGAAGAAGAACGAAACGCATCCCATTTATAATCTAAAATATCTGTTACACCGCAGGATAAGTGTAGAGGAACCACATAAGCGGTCAGGACCCGTCCAGTGCTTAAATTGCCAAGAATATGGCCATACAAGGGCGTACTGCAAGTTGCCTCCGGTTTGCGTTGTGTGTGGAGAGCTTCATTGTTCCGCCCAATGCGACAAACCAAAGGATGACTCGAAGATTAAAAAATGTAGCAATTGCGGTGGAAATCACACCGCTAACTACAGAGGCTGTCCAGTTTTTTCTATGGTAAGGAAGTCAACTCAGAAATTAAATACTCCTGCTAGGCAGCCACAATACCAAGCAAATGCTCATTACCCTCAGTTAGCTCAACCCACAACCAAACATGTTTCATACGCGGATATGTTAAAATCAAATCATGTTTCAGCACACAAAGCGACACCTACAACCAGTTCTACCCCAAATATGCATCCAGAAGCTAAAGAACAAACACCATCTGGTAACTACAATCGTCTCGAAGCAAGTATCGAGACATTAGTGCATTCGTTAAACAGTTTTATGAGCTCTATGAGCAGCATGATGCAAGAAATGGTTCGCATGCAATCTATGATGTTGCAGGCGGTACTTAACAAACCATGAACTGTTTAAAAATATGTTTCTGGAACGCAAACGGCTTACGCCAACACAAAAATGAACTCGAGTACTTCTTGAAGAACCAACAAATTGATGTCATGATGGTTTCAGAGACTCATTTAACAACAAATAGCTTTTTTAAAATCAATGGCTATATATTATACGACACTAAAGACCCCCGTGGCAGAGCATGTGGTGGTTCAGCTATTCTAATAAAGGCTCGAATTAAACATCATTTACTGTGTGATTTTTGTGAGGACTATCTTCAAGCAACAAACATCTGTATTGAAGAATATCATCAAAACTTTGTTATTTCTTCGATTTATTCACCTCCTAGATTTCAAATATCAGAGAGGCAATACATCAACTTTTTCAAATCACTAGGTCCCTGTTTCATAGCATCAGGCGACTACAACGCTAAACATACGTTTTGGGGATCACGCCTAATAACTCCAAAAGGTCGTATTTTGTTTGATACAATTTCCAAAATGCGTCTGAATGTGATATCAAGTGGACAACCCACCTATTGGCCTACTGATCGACAAAAAATACCTGATGTTATTGATTTTGGCGTGACTAAAGGTATTTCGAGAGAAATGATTAAGGTTGAAGCGTCACTCGAATTATCCTCAGATCATTCACCCACTATTGTCTATATATGGAATCAGCAAAATATCGTGTCGCCAACAACTTGCACAAGCATTAATTGGTTGAAATATAGAAAGTATCTCAGTACCCATTGTTCGGAAAACATACCGCTAAGAACACCAGAAGATGTAGACCAGAGTCTAATTTATTTTGATCAAAACCTTAAATCAGCTGCCCAACATGCGACAGAAACCAGACAACCAGCTAGATACAATCAAATTTACTTTGTAGATGTCGAGCGGCTCTTGGCTGAGAAAAGAAAAATTAGAAGAGAGTGCAAGCACACAGATCTCCTCAACTCAAATCTAGACTTAAAGATTGCACGAAACGACTAAGACAGCTGCTAGAATCTCGAAGAGTAGCATCTCTGAAAAATTACTTGGAAGACCTCGATGCAACTGCTCAATCAGATTATTCATTATGGCGTGCATGTAGGAACCTTAAAAGACCGGTAGTACGTAAGCCTCCCTTGCGAGCTTCTTGTGGAGACTGGGCAAGGAATGATACCGAAAAAGGCAATTTGTTTGTTGGACATTTGAAGAAGGTTTTCACCCCAAATGTATGTACTCATATAGCTGAGTTACCATCAGTAGAGACTAGTGCCGTAGTACCCCTAAGATTTGAATTTCGCGATATTGAAAGGGCAATAGCAGATTTAAACACCAAAAAAGCCCCTGGCTTTGATAAAACAAGTAGTGAGTTGCCCCGTATAGGTCGCAGAATTATTCTGTTTGTTTTTAATGCCATCTTACGTCTTGAGTACTTTCCCACAGAGTGGAAGGTCTCTTTGATAACTATGATTCCTAAACCAGGAAAAGACCACACAAAAGTAGAATCATACAGACCTATAAGCCTTTTATCAAACGTGTCAAAGTTGTTTGAGAGAATATTAATAACTAAGCTGAATCCAATTCTTAGCGCGAAAGGATGCATTCCGAACCATCAATTCGGCTTCAGAAAACAACATAGTACGATCCAACAAACACACAGATTAGTAAATGTAATTAAAACGACCTTTGAAGAAAAAAAATACTGTTCTGCGCTCTTTATCGACGTTTCTCAAGCATTCGATAAGGTTTGGCACGAAGGCCTAATATTTAAACTAAAGCTGAACTTGCCCGAAAACTTGTATAAGCTCTTAAAAGATTATTTAACGAATCGCAAGTTTTTATTAAAAGAAGGTGACTTTTTAAGCTCGCCACAGCTCATTGAAGCCGGAGTTCCCCAAGGTAGTATCTTGGGACCAATTTTATATTTACTGTACACATCGGATATGCCAATTAGCACCCTAGTCCACACATCAACTTTTGCAGATGACACAGCTTTTTTAAGTATTCATGAAAGTGCCCAAGAAGCATCACAACTTTTACAAGACCACATACTCAATTTGGAAAAATGGCTAGAAAAATGGAGAATAAAAGTGAATGAACAAAAATGCACTCACATAACTTTCACACTGCGCAGGGACTCATGCCCTCCTATTCGCATAAATAACCAAATGATACCACAGCTTTCAGATGTTAAATACCTGGGTATACATCTTGACCGTCGCCTTACTTGGAAAAGCCACATTGACTTCAAGTTAACACAAATGAAACTAAAAGCAGTACAACTAAATTGGCTTATTGGCAGAAACTCCACCTTGAGCTTAGATTGTAAACTTCTACTGTACAAGTCGGTCCTCAAACCAATTTGGTGTTATGGGATGCAGTTATGGGGCACTGCCTCAGCTAGCAATGTAGAAAAAATTCAAAGGCGCCAAAATAAGATTTTACGTATTATTACATCTGCTCCCTGGTATATAAAAAATTCGAACATCCACAAAGACCTAAATATGCCATCAGTTAAATCAGAAATAGCGGAACATGCAGTCACATATCTAAAGAGGCTTGAATCTCATCCAAACCCTTTGGCGCGTAACATGCTGAATGAACCTGGTTACATTCGACTAAAAAGAAGAGATACTGCTTTTCTTGGCCGTACATTAGAGGGATGACCCGCAAATGATTTCGAAATCCGTGAAACAAACATTATTTTTGTCTAGCACTGGCTGGACTTAAAAAGAATATTTTATTTTAGACTTAAGATACGAGTAATTATTGTTAGTTCAAAAATTATTGAAGATACAATAAATAAATTATGAAAAAAAAAAAAAAAAAAAAAAAAAAAAAATGCGCCAAACGATTTGGATGAGTTTCAAGCTTTTTTAAATACGTTACTGCATGTTTCACTATTTCTACTTTAACTCATGGCACGTTTAGATCTTCGTGGAGGTTCGAGTATTTTATATACCAGAGAGCAAGTATAAATTCTTAGAATCTTATTTTGGCGCCTTTGAAATTTTTGCTCCATAATTGAATCCTTTAACACCAAATTGGTTTAAGGATAGACTTGTACAGTATAAGTTTGCAATCTAAGCTGAGGGTAGAAATTCTGCCGATTAGCCCGTTTAAATGGACTGCTTTTAACTTCATTTGTGTTAACTTTGATTCTATGTGTCTTTTCCATGTGAGGCGTCTGAAAGCTGAGGTATTATTTGGTTATTTATGCGAATAGATGAGCATGAATAACCAATGATGTTGAATGATGAGATGAGCAGCATAGAGGGGTCAAACGCCTTTTTTCTCGGGTTAATTAATATCTCCACAACTACAATAGCAAGGCTCACAAAATTTTATGTGGATAGCTCTTAGAACAAACGGCATGTTTGAAAAAAATCACGGTGGTATACTAGGGGGAAACAAGCACAGACAAAAAAATTAATAATATTTCTATATCTACAGAACTGCAATGGCCAGGCACACTAAATTTCATGTATTTAGGTAGCTCTTAGGATAAAATCTTGTAGGTATACGAGAGGGGAAACTATAACCCCCAATACAAAAAATTTATATTATTCCTATATCTACAGAACTGCCATAGCCAGGCACACTAAATTCAATGTAGGTAGATCTTAGAACAAACTGCATGTCCGAACAAAATCTTGGAGGTATACGAGGTGGGAAACAATAACCCTCAATACCAAAAAATTAATAATATTTGTCACAATGTCACAAATTCCGTTCGGAATTGAAATGATTCCGTAGTTACTATCTTGATCGGAATGGTTTTAGCTGCTAAAGGTTCCGTTCTGTTTCATTAAATCAAAAAAATACAAAACCGCTTTTAACGTGGCAACATAACAATGACTGTAGCAAAACTATCAACCGTGTTCCAGAGCTATATTTCGTTCGGAAGTGGAATTAATTCCATATTTTGCTTCTCTAGAAAACGTAAAACCGAAAAAGAATAAAACTGCTTTTAATTTGCTATGTGGAATTGATATTTTAAGCAAATTATAGCTGTTTAAACTATGCAAAACATAAGTTTATTAGTAATGGATATTATTCTGGACCATTCATTAAATCTCTGCGACGTACAGTGGACCATTTCACGAGAATGCGGTCAAAAATCCGTAACTTTTGATTGGATCCTAATTTTTATACGCGTTTTTTTCTGTTTTGTAGTTGAGTGCTTTTTTGTTGGTCTTTAATTTTTGCTATAAAAAGTAAAAAGGGTTTAAAATATATTTTAATTTTTATTTGAATTTTATTATGAAAGTGAAGTGATAAGCCGTGCTAAAAAAGGTTTTTTATGTCTTAAATATTCAGTTACACTTATAACTAATACTTAAGTTATACTTAATAAGTTTTTAACAAAATTTTGGCCCCTGCAATGTGGTACATATTTTGAGAAGGGGACCAAAAATAATGTTTTTGTGGTTACCGATTTCAAAGTTATATTACTCATTTGAAAGTTAATACCAGAGTACCTCGGGAGCCAAAATATTACTGGTCTATTTCAACATTATTACAGCGAACAGGGTTGTTCAAAATGGACTTTCTCTGTATCTCCGATAAAAACTATGTAGTTATATTTAAAAGTATTTTTATTTAGCTCACAATTATTTTTCGATATGATTTTTGTATTTATAACTCTAATATTGAGTCACATGTTGTTTTTATTGGCAGGGTCTGCCTAAAGTAAGAGGACCCAACACTCTAGAAAACGATTTGATAAAAAGTTGTTGTCTTTAGATTTGTATTAAAAAGGCCGACATACTTAAAAAAGCAACGTTGCAAAACTGTGCATATATTAATTGGTTTTGTAAAACTTGTGTATTCATTAATTTGCACAGAAAATATTGAACCATGGGTCAGAAAATTCGTTCTTATGTTTCAATATATAATACATATGATCGAAATGATAACTACGAAATAATTTCAATTCCGTACGAAATGTCTGACATGCTTGAATAAATTAATTTTTCGAAAGGCAAACAAAAATATATTTTATATTGTTAAGTCAGGAAAAATATAACAAAAATGCCCTAAATATCTTTAATTACAGCAGTAAATTGATAAATTACGTCGCATAGTTTTAATGAAACGATGTCCTGAATAGTTTAAACATATCAATTCCACATAGCAAACTGCAAATGGTTTCATTCCGAAATTTTTTTTGTCGGTGAAAAAAATCTGCAGATTGCAGGCTGGTGGTTTTCCAAATTTATATTATACTTTTCGGCCGCTGAAGGAGTCAAATTTATTATGCTTTGCAGAGCCTTCGATTTTTCTACGCATTCAGTCCTTCTACGCGTTCAGTCCTTTTTAATTACGACGCACATCTCTTATAAAATACATAAAACAATGACGACAACAATACAAGTGTTAGTAGATGCCCCAAAGGTTTTTTGTTGGTAAACTTAACGCGTGAGACTGTTACTAACTAATTCGCACATAACTTTTAAGGCGCACCGATGCGCAGCCTTATTTTTTCTGAAATAACGTTTATTTGTTCAGGCTTTAAAGAAATTAAAATCTTTGGTGAACTCAGTCCAACTAATAACTTTATGTCCACTTAAACTGAGAAAATCCATTTATTTTTTGTCTTTTTAATATAAACAGTTAAAATAAAAACACTTCCACAAATAATTTGTAATACAAATTTAAACAAAAATTTTCAGTAAATATCTGAACTTGATGGCTGCATTATGAAGTTAATTGTTTTTTCAAAATTACTTGCATTAAATAGTATTTCACTACACAAAGTTTTGCGCACTTTTTCAACAATCTGACAATAACTTGTCTGCCTAGTGATGTAGAATTTTATGCTCTGGAACGAGTATTTTAGTTTTCTCGGTATTTGATTTTTTTTTTTTAATTAATCCGCGAAAAAAAGACCTGTGGATCTCCCTGCTCAGTGTGAAAGTTATATGAGTACATTTTTGTTCATTCACATTTATTCTCCATTTTTCTTGTAAATATTGTTTTGCTACTTGGGCGCTTTCACGAATTCTTAAACAAGCTGTGTCATCAGCAAATGTCGATGTGTGGACTCGGTTGATAGTTGGTGTTTGCGTTAAATATAAAGAAATAAAGCAGGTGGTTAATTTGAATAATATATTGATATAAAATCAAGTTTTATTGAATATTACCTTTTCTTTTTTAAATTTTGTGTGAAACACAAATGGCGATGATATAATGTTTATATATCTTAACGAGTAGCCGAATATACAGCAAGCAATGGTTAAAAAGATACCGTTAACGGTTTACTCGTTAGAATCTATGTAGAACCTAACTCACAAGATGTATAAAAAAGGATCTACATAAACACTGAACGGCTTCAAACGTATTAAATTAAATTTAAGTAGGTTATAAATCAAATATAACAGTCATAATTAAACATTGCCGGCCACCTTGCTACATCTTATTCTGTTGCAATATTGTACATAAATTAAAGTTATGCTCAGAAATATATGAAAACAATATATGTATACAAATTATTTTTAATTACAAAATATTTTTTTTTATTTCATTTAATATTTTTTTATTTCATTTAATGCGACCTTTCAAAATTTGAGGCGCGACTTCTGGGCCTATAACCAGTGCGATTCCAGCCGATTTAACAAAATTCGGGCCTTGCAAATGCATTCCGGGGCCGATACAACCGGCGTTTTGACCCCCTTCATTTGCCTAACCTTTACAGTTAAAAAAAACTTGTTGAGATGAGTCATGTATGGAAACAATCTTCAATCGACAAAATTTGTCATTGTCCATATTGTACACTGGCAATTTCATTGATTTTATTAAATCCTCACATACATAACTCATACTGCAACAGAGGTCAATTACAGCACGAAGAGGAACCGATCGATCAGAAACCTGCAAATTAACCCGATTAGTTGATGAAAATGTCACCAAATGACGAATTGGCGACAGGAACGCCAGAACGCCAGCCTGACGATTTACATTTTTTGCTATCCCTTCAACTTTTTTGGCGGAACGGTTCGAGGAGTGAAGCATCGAATTATGCTCCCCCTTGCATTTACCGAACTTACCCTTACTACCACAGTCACGAGCCGTGTAGTGTGGCCATAAACACCTTGAGCAGTAGCGCTGTCTTTTTTCATACGCCATAAACCGGAATTTTTACACGACGAAAGTTGATGTCTGGAACCGCATACTCTACATTTCGGCGCTATAATTTTCGAACTCGAGGTTCCCGTGGCATCTGATATTTTATCTGTAGGCAAGCTAGTTATAGAAGCTACTGCAGAAACCAGATCAGACAGCATAAATAATGGACTGGCTTCAGAAGCTGCCACAAATAAGGCCGCCTTAACTAATGGTGTTGTTTCCGAGGCAACAGTAATACCAGGCGGTGCAGGCATTTCCAAGACGGCAGAAGTTGTTCCGGGATCAGGACAAGAGTCCGACACGGCTGCTCGATCCTCCACCTCCATTGCCTCCTCGTAGTCCTCAAGAAGAGCGCCCTCAAAAATGGTTGGTAAGGAGTCCATGATACTAGGAAGGGTTAGCAGATATAATATTGAATAGATTTGACTAGTCAAAATGACTAGTATTGCGATTGGTCGCTTAATAATTCCGTTTTCGGTACGTATGTCCGCGACGCGAACGTGATTATCACTTCTGGATAAGTTTTTATAATTCTACCTAGTTTCCAGGAAGTCGATGCTAGTTATTTATTTCTAACAACAACTAAGTCGTTAACCGTAATATCACGTTCCGGGGTTCTTCCACTTATATCGTTTGTGGAGACCTTGCAAATATTCCAACGGAGACAAAAATGTTGAGCTAGTGCTTTTATTTTCCGGTATCTATTGACGATACTTATACGTGACTCTAAAATAGATGGTTCGGGAGGAGCTAGTAAGGGTCATCCTATCAAGAAATGTCCTGGCGTTAGAGCCACAGGTTCACTAGGATTTTCACTGATGGGGCAAAGCAGTCGAGAATTCAGGCACGCTTCAATCCTTGCGAGAACGGTAGACAATTCTTCAAAGGTAATGTTCTGAGCCTCTTTGCGAAAATGAAGTTTGAAACTTTTAACTCCCGCTTCCCATAAGCCTCCCATATGGGGGGCACCCCCTATGATAAACCGCCAAGAAAGCCCTTTTACCCCATAGGTCGAGTGCATCCTAGCACGACACTCCGATATAAGTGTTTTAAATTCTCTTTCTAACTCTCGAGAGGCGATAACAAAATTAGTACCATTATACGAAAAAATGGTACTTGGACAACCACGCCTCGAAATAAACCAAATAAACGCCGCCAAAAACCTATCTGTGGACAAATCTGACGTTGCCTCAAAATGTATGGCCCTTGTCGAAAAGCACACAAAAATGTAAACGTACGATTTCAAAGTTTGGTTAGATCTGCCACCCATGCTTTTCATGTCAAAGGGACCTGCGAAATCTATTCCAGTTGTTGTAAACGGTCTATCCAAAATAGTCCGCTCCGGTGGTAAAGCCGCCATTATCTGACTACATGACCGTTTTCGATCTATAATACAACGCATGTAACGGCTAATTAATGTGCGAACCAATGTTTTTAAACGAGAAACCGAGCATTAATTGATTTCCCACATGAATGGAAATTTTGTGAATAAACTCAGTCAAAAGTTGTGTAAAACGGCATGAATAAGGCAACAAAATAAGATGCCGTTCTGTATACACCAAAAAAGGAGACTTTGCCAATCGACTATTTAGTCTCATGACTCCTTCCTAGTCTAAAAATGGGTTTAAGATCAAAAGTGAACTCTTCGAAGCAAGGGTTTTTTTTTTAAAGGCAGTCATATTTATCTCTGAAATGAACTTTCTGTGCCACGATAGCCAAACGTATTTTGACATGTTTTATCTCAATATCCGAAATGATAGGAGATTCATAAGTATAATTACCCTTGTGCGCAGAATTGGATAATACACGAAAGGAACGATCAAGAGACGAAAATCTTTCCAAAACATCCTCACAATTTGAAAAAAAAAACGATGCGTCGGATTTTATTGCCCGAGCTTCAAGATCAGTATCCAATAAACAAAGATTTTTTTGAACTTGGCCCATACCACCAAAGTGAATTATTTGCCAACTTTGAGGGGGCAACACCACGACTACCAAAATCAGCAGGATTGTCCCTTGATTTTACATGGTGCCAATTGTGACTATCACCAATTTTTTTGATTTTGCAAACTCTATTTGCAACAAATGTAGTCCAAAAATTGGCGTCTTTTTTAGCCAGGAAAGGACTATCGTAAAATCCAACAATAAAACTGCCGAAGTGGCACATTTGAAGCCAAAACTGCTGCACAAAGTTCAAGGCGAGGTATGGGAACAGGCTTTATCGGAGCAACCTTTATTTTACTGGTCAACAAATTCCTAAATATTTCGCCGTTTTGATTGTGTATGCGAATATAAATTACCCCCGCGTATGCCTTTTCCGAGGCATCTGAAAAAACATGAAGCTCGGCTGTCGACTCAAGCTCATAATGAACCCATCTGAGAATTTTTATATTGTTAACATCTTGATATGAAGCAACAAATTTATCCCATTCAACCTTCGTAGAAGGTTTAAGTGAGTCGTCACACTCCAAATTTTCCTGTCAAATTTTTTGCATGATCATTTTTGCAATTATTATTACCGGTCCAAGCCATTCGACAGGATCAAATAACTTCGCAATGCTGGACAAAACATCACTTTTCGTGTAAAAAGTGTCATGTGATCCAAAGACAAATATTCCTTTATCACATCATCATACATTTCCTTAATCATTGGTTTTCGTAAGAGAGAAGCTTCATTACGCCTAAATTGCGCAATAACGTTCTGTCTAGACGAACCTAACGAAAATTTTTCAGGAAAATCTGTTTTTAAGGGTAGTGTCACTATATAACGACTATCAGAACCCTGACGAGTTGAAGCACTATAATTATCCTCACAGATTAAATCATCTTGGGACATAATCTTCCGTTTAGTTGTCTCATCTAGCTTCCAAAACCTTAAAAAATTTCGATTTAGGTTATCCTCATCAGAAAAATCCACCCTCGTCGAATATACTTGTAATAGAGAATGACTTACAGGACCTGTAATCAACCAACCAAATATAGTCCGTTGAGCCAATAAAGAAACCAAAATGTTCCGCTCAATTTCCGCCCGAATTATTTGTGGATACAAATCAGCACCTAAAAGGATATCAACCGGCCTACAATCGAAAAATTGAGGGTCCGCCAATCGTAGATTCGACAGATCCTTTTTACGATCATCCTCTAAAAAAGGCAAATTACCCGAAATTTTGGGAGGAACTAGTGCCGTAGTCCTCAACCTAACCGAAGAGTCTATGGGTGAGCATATCTCGATCGAACAAATCTTCCTCGAAGTAGCAGAGACCGTGTGGTTAACACCTGAAATCCTGGCATTCGTCGAATGAGCATGGACTTTCAAACGATTCTGCAAGCCTTCAGAAATAAACTAAGTTCCTTAAGCCGGATCGATTAGAGCTCGAGCAGAGTACGTCATACCCTGGTGACAAATATTCACCATTGCAGTTTCTAACAACACCGTTCGATTTTGCGGCAAATGGAAAACTTGACGATTGAAGGTAGCTGATGAACTACCAAAACGATATGTGGTTGGTAAAGCAGGTTCCAGAGGTATAGGGTTCACCTGTTGAGAACTAACACCCGATCTCATAACTGCCGATGCAGCATTTTCCGTAGAAGCTAAAGGCCTATGCAACAAAGTATGGTGCCTCATTTTGCAATTTGAACACTATTACAATCTTCTACTTCATGTGTGCGCGATAGACAATTGACACAGTAATCAAATCTTTTAACCGTTGAAAATCTCTCCGATACTGAAAGATTCTTAAACCAATTACAATCCATTGCAGAGAACACAAGAGTTCAAAGAGGAAGAATTTGTATGATGTGCTTTGATTTTTTGGGTCCATTTTCTATTCTCAAGTGGTGATTCTCTAATATCACGCAGACATTCCAAAGTTTGAATCCTTTCTGTCAGAAAAGCATCCAAATCTTTCCAAGTGGACAAAACGAATTTATCTTTTATACCCTGTTCCCACAGAGTGACAGTATTGTTTGGAAGTCGCTGAATACACATGAAAACTACAATTGGAACCCAATTTTCAGACGACAAATTATAAATTTTTAAAGCAGAGAGACAGCTATTTACACCTCTTCGCAACGCTTTTAGACCCGTATAAGTCTCTTTATCCACAACTGAAAGTCCCATAAATTTCTTAATTCTTCACCGTGAAGTTCTAAAGTATAAATTGTATGAACTTCATCTTTTATATCGTTAAAAAAAACCTCGAATTGAATGAGAGCATCAGAGGCTGTAGTAAATTTATCCAATGCAGAAATGGACATTTTTTCTTCTTTAGTTATTTCTTATAATTGTATTTTAACAATAAAGATTTAACTAAATATCTGTAAACTTTAATAAAATTGTTCTTTAAATTCAAGGCCCTCCATTCAAAACTTAATTAAAGAAAAACAAATTTATTTGTATTTTACAAACCGAACAAGTTTACAATAAAGAAAAAGAATGAAAACAACAATTGATTTAATATTTATGTATATATTAGTGCAAAAAAACAACCACCAAATATACAAACACTAACAGTTTCTTGGATTTGCGGATAAATTTTTATTCTATAATAAAAATTAATATCACTTTATAACTTTGAGCTTTTTAATTAATTTTTCTTATAATTCGACCGACGTAATAAGATGAAACGCACGGTTAAGAAAATAATAAAAAAATATTCTTTGTATATATGTATGTATGTATGTATGTATGTATGTATGTATGTATGTATGTATGTAAGTAATATGCTTAAAGGGTTTCTTAAAAATCAAATTAAATTAAATTAAACTTTTATCCTTAAGGGATTTTAAAATTAAAAATGAAACCAAATTACAACTTCATTCTTTGAAGTACAAAATAAATCTGCTTTTATTTAGTAATAATTTCTTACGATCTACTTAAATATATTTTGTGTTTTATTACTAATACATACTTATTTTCTATAAAGATGCCGATTCTGCAATTTAGAACAAAGACATCTTTAATGAGTCATTCAGTACCAAATCATACGATAAAATCAACCAATGATTTGCAAATGTTTTGTTTACATTAAATATCTGGTGATCTCAAATAACAATTTATGTTGGATACAAAACCAAAGCAACTGTAAGTAAAAGGGAATTTGTTTACAAATTCCTTATCTATAAATGAATTGACATTGGCTGGTTTATTTCGTTATCTGTAGGATTTGCACATATAACTCCTCCTCCGTTAAGATTCGAGTCCCTTCGAATCAAGTTACAATTTCTCATTCTACTTAAGATACAGTACAATAAAAATACAAAAAACAATGCATATAGTATATAAAAATTATGATTACTTCGCATCCTTACAACTGCTTGTTCAATTTCATTTACATTCGTGAAATTGATTTCGGGTAACTTTTCCGTTATATTATCAGGCAAAACATTAAAATTTGGAATGATCATATTTAATTTACTTTCGAATCTTTTTATCTTAAATCCATCTATATCAATCTCACAATCCTTAAAGCTTACAATATAATTTCCCTTCAAAGGATATGAATAATTAGTACATGCATCAAACAGAGTAGCATTTACATTTGTTAATAATAAATTTCCGATTTCAAATTCAATTGCCGATTTCTCGGTCTTTTTAATCTTTCTACACTCCCTATAATCGTTCTTCAAAACATTCGACAAACAAGGATCTACCACCTTCATCCTACGCAACACATTTTCCTCCTCAATCATATATGTTATATTCTCAACAGTAACAGTCCTCGTCACTTCAACATCCAATTGCATATAATTTCGATCGGGTATGGGTACGACTATTTCCGCTCTATATTCCTTCTCAATGAATTCAGGCACCATCAAGACAAAAACTATTAATCTGTCACCCATGGATCCCATACTACTTCTCATATACTTCAACTTCAGACTATCAATATCAAAGTGATCAATCTCATCACCGGTCAAAAAGAACCTACTGGCAATACCATATTTAGACATTACAATATTCTCCTGTACCTGCTCAATTTTATTTTTTATTTCATTAATCAACAAGACGAAATTATTATATTTTGTTATTCTTAAACCTTCTTCGATCGCACCCGTGTATGTTTTATTAAACCAAACTCCATTCTGTTCCACCACCAATCGGATATTCTGCAAATAATTCTGCATTTCATTATTTATCTTCACTTGTTTATTCATATTATCAATAATATTTTTCTGATTAAAATCCACCGCTTTAAAATGGTCTTCAATTCTCAATCTATCTTCATCGTCCATGGCACCAAAAAGCCAATTTATAACTCTACCCCCAACATCAATCAACGCTCTCCTATATCTAACCCTTGTATGAATTTGCAATGTTTGCAAGGAATATTCCAACTCTTTAATTTTCTTATCAAGATTCAAACTCAACCAGCCATCTTTTACAACAAAACTGTGGGATACGCCTGTCCTTAATTTGTGGATAGTATCTGCAATATCCTGCACGTCAATGTCATGAATCAACTCCGAGAAACCACTGATGAGGTCAATAGGTTCACCTCTCAAAACGGCATATCCTGCCTGTGTCTCGATGTTTTTTACTTCGACGGCCGACTCAGTGCACGATATTAATCGGAGCGCCAGAAGCAGTAGGATGTCCAGCCCCATGATCACCTGAATTCTATATCTATTAACAATAGATTCGCTTATATAGAAGTTAGTGCTACCATCATCCTCCTGCTGGCTATGCACCGTTGTGATCCCATCAGATATCTCAAACAATGATTTTACCTCATAATTTTCGGGGCTATTGTCAGTTTCCATTCTGCTAAGGAAATCTGCCACTTTATTATCCCTTCCCCTTACGTATTCAACATCGAATTCGTATTCACCTAGTGTGATCTTCCACCTAATCAATCTCGAATTCGGCTCCTTTAATGAAGCCAACCACTTCAGGGGCTGGTGATCAGTACGCACCAAGAACTTCGTACCAAAAAGGTAGGGACGAAAATATTTCGTCGCCCATACCATAGCCAAAAGCTCTTTCTCGATTGCACTATAATTTTTTTCGTGATCGTTTAAAGTTCTACTCGCGAAGCAAATCGGTCTATTATCCTGACTTAATACTGCCCCCAGCACCAAATTACTGGCATCTGTAGTGAGCACAAACTTCTTGTTAAAGTCTGGGTAAGACAATATTGGTGGATTAGTAATGATACGTTTTAATTTTTTAAAAGCCCCAATGTAGGCGATATCACCAATATTAATCTTGGCATCCTTCCTGAGGCTTCTAATCATAGGTCCAGCAACCGAAGAATAGTTTTTTATAAACTTTCTGTAGTAGCCGGTTAGGCCCAGAAATGATTTTAATTTCTTTACTGTGTCTGGAATCTTTATTTTACTAATTGCCTCAACCTTCGATGGGCAAGGTTTTAGGCCATCTGCCGTAACTATATGACCCAAAAACTGAGTCTGTCTAGCAATAAAATTGCATTTATTCATTTGTACCTTCAAATTATGTTTATTTAAATCAGAAAATATTTTCGACAGACTGTCCAAATGTTCCTCCAAAGAAGTCGAGAACACCAATATATCATCCATATAGATGACACAGTTTCTATTGATATGATCTCTCAACACGCAGTTCATCATACGTTGAAAGGTCGCGGGCGCATTTTTCAATCCAAATGGCATTCGGACATATTCAAAATGTCCCATGGGACTGGAGAAGGCTGTCTTTTCAATGTCCCTGTCCTCCATCCTGATTTGGTGGAACCCTTTCGCAAGATCAATAGTTGAGAAATATTGCGCTCGACCCAATTTATCGAATAAAGCATCGATGTTGGGCATAGGGAATTTATCATCCACCGTTATATTATTAAGTGCTCTATAATCTATCACTATACGCCACTTCCGATTACCCTCATTATCAATTTTCTTAGGCACTATCCATAAGGGTGAGTTATAAGGCGATTTACTCGGTCTTATAATTCCCTGGACTAGCATATCCTTTACCTGAGTTTCAATTTCTTTTTCATGTGTCTTTGGGTATCTATATATTCTAGAATACACCGGTTTATCCGATGTTGTAATTATACTATGCTTTACCGCACTAGTAGTGGTCAAGGTTTGACCCTCCTGATAAAATGTATCTTTGTTTCTATATAAAAACCTCTCCAATTTACTTTTTTCTTCTTTATTTAAATGTTTCGGCATTTCGATATTACCAAAATCTATATTCTGTACTTCCAACATTGCAATCCTATCGTAGCTTACATCGACTGCCCGTGGATAAAGGAACACTTCGACATTGTTAACCAAAAGTCTCATATTCCTAAAATCAATTAAAACACCCATGGGTATCAAAACATTATTGCCAATTATGCAATCGAAAGCTTTATCTTTCAAATCAATCAACTTAACAGACATTGTTTCATTAGCGGCATTAAATTCAAAAGGAACGTTAACTATTACCTCTTCATCAACTAAGCTCTTGCCAGCTAAAGTATTCAACTGTATTACATTCTGCGTTTTTCCTCTTGATGACAAACCCCTAAACACCCCATAGTCGCCCAGAGTAGTAGCTGCACCGCTATCTATTAGGCATTTGACCTTAATATTGCTTATCGTGAGTATGGCTATTGGTAGTTGGGATCCTGAGGCGGCATGTGAAAATTTTGGCTTACACTCACATTGTCCACTTCCATAAGTTGGGGCCGTGCATTATTGTTACAATAATTATTATAATTATTGCTATTTCTAACTTCATTAGAATTGTTTCTTTGAAAACTATTGTATCGATTTGAGTTGTTTCTATTGTCATAATAATTATTATGTCTGACTTGATTAGAATTATTACCTTGTAAATTATTATTATGCTGATTTGAATAACTTCCTTGAACATTTCTATTATAATTGTCCCTAATAACATGTTGTTGAACAAATTTTTGTTTGTTATTATTTTGAAGACCTCCTTTATTCTTATAACGAGAACCCCCCCGAATATAAATATCCTTCATTAAGTTATTTGCTATATAATATAATATTGAGGGTTAAGAAATTTAGATATACATCAAAAATAACGTGCTGATTCATATCCGGGGAGAACATCGCGTTATTCTCTGGACTAAGGCTATATTTTGTGTTCATGAGATTTAAAATCTCCTCCAATTTAGTATGAAGTTCCTCAATAGTAAGCGCGCTCACGTTCATGGCATCATTTCTAAGGTTAAGAAACGACTCTCTAACGCCGAACTCTTCCCTAAGCTTTGCTATAATCTGCTCCCATGTTGGGGAAAGCAGCGTTTCGATAGCCTTTAAAGCTTTTCCCTGTAGGCGATTTGCCAAAACAGATCTGATAGTAGGTTTGTTTTCATCAGAAACGAGAGATATTACTGTATTAACATCTCTCGAATAATTTGTTAGAGTATACTCCGACGAACCACTAAATGGAGGCAAATTTCGGGCCTCGCGTAGTCCTTCTGCTAGTGTCAGAGCCATTATTTGTCGAACAAGTATCGAAAAACCCTACTACAAAATAAATTAATCCCTTTCTCTTTTTTTTTTCCTTTAGTTGGTATTCTCAAATCAATTACTTTTTTTTAACAATATTTTCTTCAAACCTAACTTATTTTATTTTTTTTTCTCGATTCCATAGGTTTTATAAATAACTAAACTTTTAAACTCAAAGGACTATACCTTATTCTTCTTACTGTTGTTTCTGTAGTTACTGTCTTCTTGATGGAGTTGTAGTTGCTGTTGATGAATTGCTGTTTCTGTTGTTCCTGATGAAGTTATAGTCGCTGTTGTTTTTGATAAAGCTGTTGTTTCTGTTGTTTTTGATGAAGTTACTGTTTCTGTTGTTTTTGATGAAGTTGTTGTTTCTGTTGTTTTTGATGAAGTTATAGTTGCTGTCTGGCGCATAAGCCGCACCAGCTTCTTCCTTCCTTCCAACGCTTTGGCCGCGTCGTTAAATAGCACAAAGATTTTCTCTTTATATATGGCAACGCTTTGGCTGCGTTGTAAAAAAAAAATTTCACAAAACTTTATTCAAAACCCTTTAAGTTTCTTCTAAAAAAGAATATTTTATTTCAAAAAAAAAAAATTTCGTAATACGTCCGTGATCCTATTTTTCACTTAGGATCCTACCGACTGCGCCAGTAATATGCTTAAAGGGTTTCTTAAAAATCAAATTAAATTAAATTAAACTTTTATCCTTAAGGGATTTTAAAATTAAAAATGAAACCAAATTACAACTTCATTCTTTGAAGTACAAAATAAATCTGCTTTTATTTAGTAATAATTTCTTACGATCTACTTAAATATATTTTGTGTTTTATTACTAATACATACTTATTTTCTATAAAGATGCCGATTCTGCAATTTAGAACAAAGGCATCTTTAATGAGTCATTCAGTACCAAATCATACGATAAAATCAACCAATGATTTGCAAATGTTTTGTTTACATTAAATATCTGGTGATCTCAAATAACAATTTATGTTGGATACAAAACCAAAGCAACTGTAAGTAAAAGGGAATTTGTTTACAAATTCCTTATCTATAAATGAATTGACATTGGCTGGTTTATTTCGTTATCTGTAGGATTTGCACATATAACTTGTATGTATGTATGTATGTATGTATGTATGTATGTATGTATGTATGTATGTATGTATGTATGTATGTATGTATGTATGTATGTATGTATGTATGTATGTATGTATGTATGTATGTATGTATGTATGTATGTATGTATGTATGTATGTATGTATGTATGTATGCAGTACATATATTTGTTTATTCTCTTTTTTAATAAGAAAACAACCAATTTCAAAGAAATTTATGTATTTCTTTTTCACGCACTTTCAAATAAAAACAAATTATTGTGCTCCTTTTTAAATAATATTCTAAACAATTTATTTGGTGGATGAAAATGACGAAGTCGGCGACGATCCTTTTTTAAAACTAAAAACAAATTACTTTATTAAAGGTGCTTACAAATTTCCGGTTCGATTGGATAAAGAAATAAAACAAGTGGTTAATTTTAATAATGTATGGATATAAAATCAATTTTTGTTGAATACTAGCTATCCCCGGTGCGCTTCGCTACACCCATCCACAAAAAATACAATAGACACTTGGAAGGAAAGTATGACCAACCTTTAACGCGAAAACACACGCTATTCTCAAGTCAAAAATCTTCCCATCCAATTTGTTTTTTGCTAGACTATACGTATTAACACGTTAACAGTCTGTATTTTGTTTGACTATGCACATTAGTATGAGGGTTACTTGTGCAAAGTTTCAAGACTATACCTAATGTAGTTCTCTAGGTACGCGATAATAAGTTTTCACTTTGTATAGGAGGTACCACGCCCTCCATTCAAATTCAGTCTTGGTTTCTCTACACAGTGTATCTTAATATGGGGGTTACTGGTGCAAAATTCCAAGGCGTTACCCATTGAGGTTCTCTAGATACAGGATATTAATTTTTTACTTTGTATGGGGGGTACCACGCTCGCTGTCCTAATTCAGCCTATGTTTTTTTAGAGTATACGCATGGGTATTGGGTTTACTTGTGCCCACTTTGAAGGCCATACCTATCATAGTTCTCTATATACACAATAATAATTTTTCACTTTTTCATTATGTATTATTATCAGACTATGCCTTTTAGCACAAAGGCTACTCTTGCAAAGTTTCAAGGCGCTATCTATTGCAGTTTGCCAGGAACATAATAATTTTTCACTTTGTGTGGGCGGTTCCACGCCCACTATTCCAATTCAGTCTGTGTTTAGCTAAACTATGTACGTTAATATGATGATTATCAAGACGTAAGATGGCATTAAAAACAAAAAGAATTATTTTGCGTGCTATACGCGGCAAAGCAAATAACATCTTGTTACTAGTTTTATCAACGCCAGGGGCTTTCTAAGTGTTTAAATCAGTTACTTCCCTTTCAATATCGTTAAATTCAAATCTTAGGGGTAATTCGGCTGGGGGCAACTCGGTTCTATCAGTACATATATTTGGAATGAAAATGTATTCAAATGTCCAACAAATTAATTGCATTTTTCGGTATCATTTCTTGCCTAGTCATCACAAGAAGTTCGCAAGGGAGGTTTAGGTACGACCGGTCTTTTTAGGTTTCTACATGAACGCTATGATGAATAATCTCTCCGATCTTTCTATATTTCAACCAATTAATGCGTATGCTAGTTGTGGATGACACGACATTTTTTGACGCTTCAACTTTAATCATTTCTCTAGAAATACCCTTAACCACGCCAAAATCAATAACAATTTTTTGTCGATCGGTAGGCCAATAAGTGAGCTGTCCACTTGATATCACATTCAGGCGCATTTTTGAAATAGTGTCAAAAAAAACTCGACCTTTTGGAGAATGTTAAGCGTTGTAGACGTATGATGCTATAAAACAGGTACCTAGTGATTTGTAAAAGTCGCTGTATTGACTCTCTGATAATTGAAATCTAGGAGGTGAACAAATAACGAAGTTTTTATAATATTCTTCAATGCAGATGTTTATTGCTTGAAGGTAGTCCTCTCAAAAATCACACGCTAAATGATGTTTCAATCGAGTCTTTATTAGTATTGCTGAACCACCACATGCTTTGCCATGGGGGTCTTTAGTGTCATACAATATATAGCCATTGTTTTTAAAAAAGATATTTGTTGTGAATATAAGTTACTAGGGTTATTATCATTTGTAACTTCAATGTAGCTGTTTATAGTGGATAATAGATGTTAGAGGTACACATCATTCAAATTGGTGTTCGCAACGGCTTTTCCCATTGACCAGGTATATTTCCTATCGGTACAAAATTCCTCAAGTCTAAGTTTCAGATCATTATAGCGATGTGAAATAGATCTATTCATTTGTCGCAAAGCATAACGCACATTTTGTTCCTCCTCAGTATAGTCTTCTTGTATGTAAATTGATTTGCCTTTTAGTTTATGCTTGACTGCAATAACGTTAAAAATTTGTAAATGTCATTCTAACGTGAAGAAGAAAGTGTTTATTTTCGTTTATTTCACGAGTAGTTATCACTTTAACGTTAACAGAGCAGTGCAGAATATACATTTTTACTTATTAGACCACTAACGACAATATTGTTTGAACGAGTCCTGAGATCATTTATGTCTTTACAAAGTTTTCTGTTATTTGCTGATAATAGATCTCATCTAGCAACGTCTTTTAATGTCACATCTAATACTTCACATAATTTATCCCAGGAAAATACACCAAGAGAAGTTGGTTGAGTTGCCATTATGTTTTAGGTTTGTTGTTTTGTATTTTATATCAAGTAAAAAATCTGAAGCCATTTAAGGCCAATCGATTTATGCAATAAATTTAGATAGGTTATGACTCTAATTTACCTAATTTTAAACGTTTATTAACATCGTTATAAATCACGAACTTGGCTTATCAATTCTGAAAAAGTGGCAACCAAAATTTGTTTCGAAATTAATTAGCATTTTCCTAAATTGCGTGTGAAATTTCTTTTTTCATATGACATATTTAAGTTCGACAATCAAGTTACACGTACCACAAATGATCTTTGCATAAAGAGTGTGCGAAATATTGGACATAAGAGGTGACTGCGAGACAACAAATCTGGATAAAAGATAAAATGGTGATACAGATTTATAAATTCAATAGTAGACTTTATCAATACTAAGCTATTGATAAAGTCTTTAAAAATACAACCGAAAAACTTGTATAAATATGGAGACAATTGGTCTTGTATCTGTAAACTGTAAACGCATATTATTATACGTTTGAAACATCTTTCTATTTTTAGGAAATTAGTAGCTGAAGTTCCACTGTAAACCTTTATTCCATTTTTTTCTACATGCCGTTCTAGTAAATTGAAACTTTTTTTAAAGAACCTCATGTGAGATTGATTCAAAGGCCTTGCTAAAGTCTAAATTTATCATTGCTACATGTAAAATATCAATCATATGGCATGTTGTATTATCCTTTCTCCGAAATCCTGATTGGTATATTGATAATACATTTTTTTTTTCATTTACATACATATAAATTCAAACATCAGAGAATTCATTAATATGTGAAGAACTTTTGAACATACAGACACTATATTAATTGGAGGATAATCATTACAAGCTGAATGATTCATTATCTTTGGTATTGGCAAAACTTTTGACATTTTCCATAATGTGGGAAAATAAGAATGGTGTTATATTTGTGGGTAATATGACGAATAATATTTTGTAAAATTTATTTAAAAAATTTAAACGAAAGACCGTCTGCTTCGATACTATTAAAAGCGATTTCGCTGCAAGCAATACTTACGCCAATTGATATCAAGTCTTTAATTAATATAATTTCGGAGCAACTAAAAAACAACAAAATTGTAAATGAAGTAAAATATAAAATTGATATTTTTATATTTATCTTTAAATTGTATTTAAATACAAAATTCCGTTTTAATGGAACTTAAATGTTTTTAACAATGTGTTTTTATGTTTTACGTAAGTAAATGAAGTAAAATATAAAATTGATATTTTATTTTTTATTTGTATTTAAATATAGTTTAAAGATAAATTACATTTAAATACAAAGTCAAAAATTGGGCCGAAGTGATTTCAAAAATTTAATCGAAACACATATAATACGGCTTTAGACAGAAACCAGTTTTATGTTCTTTTTTTTATATTTTTGTTTGTTTGGTAAATTTTGTACAAAGACATATCGTCGCGTTTATTCTTAAACCACGTAAGCGCCAAGAAATCTTTTTTCAGAAAACGAAAAAAACTTAATAACTTCTTTAATATGGGTTTAACAACAATTTTTTGCAAAACATGGCTGTGCGACTCTCTGAAGGGTATAGAAACTTTATTTTTCTTTAAATTTGTTACTTAAAATTAATTGTAGCCAAATCTATCGTTTACGTGGTTTTGGCGCAAACAGCAAATTGCAAATTTCTGTGTATAAATTAACATTCATTTTTGTATTTATCAAAAAAAAAACTTTTAACTTTACCAAAAATGTTTCAATTGGCCTGAAACTATTCTGATTTTTTTTAATCTTAACTACAAAAAACTTAGTGGTTGAGACTTTAACATTTCCAACTTGAAATATAAGAACCATTATATTTTGCATGCAAATGTCAGTTGTATGGCGCTTACGAGGTTTTGAAATTGGATTTATTTATTTTTCATACAAACTTGTTAAGATGAGAATGTAGTCTGGTGGCAAATGTTATTTTCTACCATAAAAACCAAAAAAGTCAATTTCGAAAAAACGCGACGATATGACAAAGATTTTTTTGCAATCTGAAAAAAAAAAACTAATTGTGCTGTTACTCTTTTTTTTCTTTAAATTTCAACATGTGCTTGCTTAAATAATTAAATGACCCTTTTTTATTTTGTTATTTAAATTTTTGTTCAATAATTTTTTACTAATCTTTCGCATTAAAAAACTTAATTTTTCCCACTAAAAATTAAGTTTAATACTTACAGAAGTAGCACGCGACTAAACTGCCATAGCACTTTTCTTTATCCAAATTTATATGGCCTAATTTTTTAACCGCAATAGGTAGACTTATTATTATTACCAGTGCGTTTCTTCTTCTACTGATTACCTGCTTACACAGAGCAACAAAGTTGGTTGGTGTTTATTTGCAGCTTTTGGTCATGTCTAGAAACGATGGTTTAATAGTTAACAATGCTGTTTTAGTTATTTTTTATTTTAGTTTTCAGCTTAGTTTCTTCTGTTGCAGTTCTTTCCGTCATACATGTTGATTTTTTCTCTTCTTTGTCATTTAGCAAATTATGACATTTTTATTAGAAGTAATTAAAATAAACAAAAAAACAAAATATGTACATTTACTGTTAACAATACGAATGCATGTGGTCAATGGTCAAAAGAAACCGTAACTCGATACAGTTAATCGAGTAAAAATATTACCAAATGCAAGATAAACAGAAAATGCGAGTTAATTATCTGACTGAAGCTGCCTTGCGACTCGTCTAGAGCCTTTATTGCTACTAGAGATCGCCCTGCAGTCTAAATTCGACCAAATTTTTGTATTTTGTAAACGTTTTAGGTATATATGTATATGTATATTACATAAGCCCACATTAATTTTTTCAAATAAACAAAAGTTAATAGCAGTTCGAGAAATTAATATACTTATTAAATTAAATATAATGGGAAACAAAATTGTACAAAATCTTATACATACTCATGTTATTTAAATTTAGTTATTAATAAATATTTCGATTTTGGTTTGTGTTTGGTTTCGGTAATTTAACTAAGTTCTGTAATTTAAGTAATTTAACTAATCGCATTAATTCGATTATTTATCAATGACTGTCCTTGATCATTACTACTAGTTACATAAAATGTTAAGCAATCAAATAAACGGACTCTACTTGCAGCAATATATAATTTTCCATGCATGTGAAAACTCCGAAAGTCGCAATAATAAACCAGTTTTTTCAAAAGTTTGACCTTGTGATTTGTTTATAGTCATTGCAAATGCTGGTATAACGGGGAACTGTGTTATGTGTGCAAACGTTAAATTGACTCTAGAAATTAAAATCCTTTTATTTATAGCGGATAAAGCAAGCCATTACCTCTCATTCGTGTTCAATTAACTAAAGCTTGTGCGGGATTTAAGTTAGGAATGAGCATTACTAATGAATTAACTTTCAGCCGTGGTTTATCATGTGGCATACCGCGTAAAACACTCATATTTTGTTTTAAACTAACGTGATGAAGTGAATTAAAATGATTTCAGCTAATATTACAATGTTCAATCAAAGAAGAGCTGGTTCCGTGCGATACAACTAGTAAAATTTGTCTAAAATCTGCACTCATTAAAATGGTTTTACCGCTAAGCAGTCTTGTCATTTGTATTGGGTCGGTTGCCAAATCCCTTAAAAATAAATCTATAATTTTCAAAACATTCCTGTATGTATGTATGTATGTACGTATGTACATATGTAGAAGTAGATTTTTTTTTTAGTATACTTTAATCTCACCCAATTTTTGTGAAAGATCGTCAACCATTTTTATTACAGTTCGCGACAAAAGTATTCATACAACTCAAAGTAGATTTTTTTTCTTTTGGTATATTTTAGTTCCGACCACTTCTTATGTGAGAGGTAATATTTAGAATAAGGTTTATTTAAATTGATTAGTTTGTGCGTGTTTGTTGAATGTTTTTATGTATGTTATGTGGGTATGTTATGTGAAAGAGCATGAAACTAAATCAAGTAGATTTATGCTGATAATTTTTTTTATTTGTTCTCCATCCCCAATAAAACTGAAATTCTTTCATGCTAAATATTTTGAACGTGAACGAGCATAATCAAAAACAATTCAAGGAATTACTATTTACATACATATGAATATATGTACCTACATGAGAAGTGCATGAATATCAAATTGAATTATTTAAAATAGTACAACATCAGCAAATTCCCATAATATTATGTTTACTTAAAATTTTAAAAGTAGGCCTTCTCGCATAGATTTATGTTGATGAATCAATAATTTTTAGTTTGTCCCCCATCAGTGCGAAGTAAGAAAATTTAAAAATGATTTATCGTTATAACTTTTGTGTAAATAGAGTAAACCAAGTGGATTTATGCTGATGAATCAATAAGTTCTTTGCTGCTCAATAAAACTGATATTTTGTCATGCTAAATATTTTGAATGCCAACGATCATATTCAAAAAGATTTCAAGGAATTACTATTTACCTACATGAGAAGTGTATGAATAAAAATAGAAAAAAATTATAATATTGCTTAACTTCTAGGGTTCAATGCTCTTAAAGGGCAGTTTAGACAGTAAGACTTTACGTACGTAAAATCTAAGAGAAAATAAAATGAAAATCAATCCGTATGACAACACAGAGATTAAAAATCGTATGGTTTGTTTTCTTACGTTTACACTATTGGTGTTGAATAAAATGAAGTAAAATTGAAACAGCTGTTGTTAAAACAATAAAAAAAAGTGAAAACAAATAAATAGAGCGCGTACTTGTGAAAAATATGCCAAATTAAAAAAAAGTAACAAGGAAAATGTTCTTGGTGTTGTACTAGCCATTGCTACAATAAAAAAACTGGAAACCAACAACTAAAACAAATTAAAAAATGTTCACGTTCTTTTGCCAAAAGTTTTTTATTGTTTACAAACTTATTTGTGATGCCAACTGGATCTATTTTGCACTATATTCAGCGATTTTCTGTTATTTTGACGAGTTTTGCCTTTGAAAAGTTAGCATTAATAAGAAAACGCAACCCTGATCTAATGAAGTAGAATAGTTTTTGAAAAATTTCAAAACATAAAGAGAGCCGTAAGACTGTCAAATTTCCATCCGTATTTTCTCTCAATGTCGGACAGTTTCATTACATATTATGTTTAGACGATACTACTTGTACTCTTCTACACAAAAATTTGACATGTCGTATTACTTGTAGTATAATGTAAACCGCCCTTAAATCGTACACTATGATTTCGTAAACAATGATATCGACAAGAGCTTATTGTTCCACTTTAAATTATTAGAATTATTGAATTATTACTTTAAATAGTTGAATATTCGATTTGTTATTGTTTCGGTAAGTGCTCAATTAAAGAAAAAAAATCTTAAATACATACATATCTAGTGATTCTAACTGTAAAGAAAAGAAATAAACTGTATATGTATATTCATTATGTTTACCAATTTTAAAGTATTTCTAAAAATTAAAACACTATAACAAATTTTAATTTTTTAAATATGTATATATTTATTATTACTTCTTTTTTTATACATTTAGTTAAACATTTTATTACATAAATTATTTCTGTAAAGGTGTTAGCTGCATTTATGTATATTTTTAGGTAAGATCAAGCCTAATTATTATAAGTATTACGAGAGTTACGATTTAAATTAAATATGTATTCTCTGAAGTTTAGATCAGCTGAAATGTTATAACCATGTAGATTGTGTTTACCCATTTCAAAATATTTCAAAAATAAAAACACTATAACAAATTTTATTTTTTTAAATATGTGTATATTTATTAATACTTCTTTTTAACAGACTTCAAAAAAGAAGGAGGTTATCTATTCGTCTGAATGTTGCTTTTTTTTATGTATGTAACCGCAGAACTCAGCCATTTCTGAACCGATTTTAAAATTTTTTGAAAGGTTATGCTTCAAGGTTGGTCCCATTTTAAAAACAGTTCATTATATTAAAAATTAAATGGTGTCCCCATACTACATACATGTTTTTTACGTGTATTAAGAACCGTAAAGGGCAGCAAATTAAAATTTTAAAAAATTGCGTGCCGCTATAGCTCCCAACAGCAGAAATTAATAAAAAAATAAATTTAAAATTTAAAAGGTGTCCCCATAGGTGACATAATATGACCTATTTGGGTCTATCTTTTGAACCGTTATAGACTAAACCTTAAAAATTTGAGAGAATGTCGACTACTATGACCGTTATAATAAAATGTATAAATACTCAAAATTTTAAATAAAAGGGTGCTCCAATAGTTCATTTAATTTGATGTATATGGCCATACTTTTGAATAGTTGTACACAGACCGCTGAAATTTACAAAGAACCTGTAGTGCTAAGTCAGCTATAACAAAAAGTATACAATTTTGAATTTGGAACTTAAAGGGTGTCCCAATAGTTAATGTAATTCTATGTATGTGGCCAAACTTTTGAACTGTTAGAGACAGACAGCTGAAATTTACAAGGAACCTGTATTGCAAAGTCCACTATAGCAAGTATACAATTTGAAGTTAGAAATTAAAGGGTGTCCCCATAAATTACGTAATTTGATCTATATGACCCTATCTTTTGAACCGTTAAACACAAACACTTGAAAATTAGGCAGAATGTCCACTACTTTCTCTGGTATGATAACAAATATAAATATTTGGAATTATAATGTAAAGGGTGTCCCAATAGTTCATGTAATTTGATATATATGGTTAAACTTTTTAACCGTTATAGACAGATAGTTGAAATTTACAAAGAATCTTTGTGACCAAGTCCTCTATAACAACAGGTCTTTAATTTAACATTGTAAATTAAAGGGTGTCCGAATAGGTGATGTTATTTGATCTGTGTGCCCCTATCTTTGAAACCGTTATAGACAGAGGCTTGAATGGTGTCCCCATACAAGACGGATGCTGGTGAAAATAACTTAACTTTTAAACAGTAATAGGGAGAGGCTGGACATTCAATAGTCTTTATTTTTTCCCTCTAATTTTGGCGCATCTTTTATTTGGTTTAAATCTAATTCTTACAGATTACTTCTTACATTTTTAGTTTAGAATTGGTGCCCTTCTATCTGTTTTGAAGTCGGTTTTTTTTGCAAGAATTATTTATACATTTAGTTAAACATTCTATTATATAAATTTATTATTTGTAAAACGTGTTGCTTGCGTAGGTGAAACACTGTACACCTGCACATATCTGGACCCTCAAGACATCCCTCTCCATTTTCTTGTAGCATGGAGTAAAAAATGTTGATGACCTCCTTATGCTCATAAAAAATGATCTGGAAAAAATCACGTAAAAACGAATCAATTAATTTTCTTAATTCCGACATTCTTATTTTGCCTGCTTTTCGGTTTCAGAGTTCAAATATTCATGTGTTGCTAACTGTAAAGAAAAGAAATTGCTCTTGCTTAAATCGTAAACAATGATTTCGGAAGAGTTCATTGTTCCACTTTAAATTCTTAAAATTATATAGTTCTTGCATGAGTAAAAGAAATGAATAGAAAAAGACTAAATAAATAAAATGTCTCACACTATCTAACAGATCAAAGTTATATATAATAATATACATATATGTTAAACATTGTTAAGTTAAACAATAGGACAAAAATGTTGTATAGAAATTCTCATGCTTTCAAGTTATATTTAAAATTTAATAAACCCACATTATTACTGGAACTCTGAAACAGAAAAGCAGGCAAAATAAGAATGTCGGAATTAAGAAAATTAGTTGATACGTTTTTACGTGATTTTTTCCAGATCATTTTTTATGAGCATAAGAAGGTCATCAACATTTTTTACTCCGTGCTACAAGAAAATGAAGAGGGATGTCTTGAGGGTCCCGATATGTGTAGGTGTACAGTGTTTCACCTACGCAAGCAAAACGTTTTACAAATAATAAATTTATATAATAGAATGTTTAACTAAATGTATAAAAAAAGAAGTAATAATAAATATATACATATTTAAAAAATTAAATTTGTTATAGTGTTTTCATTTTTAGAAATATTTTGAAATGGGTAAACACAATCTAAAGGGTGTTTTTTATAGAGGTATAGGACTTTAAGTTGCAATAAAACAACGATGGATTATTCGATTGACATGAATTTTATTTATCCGAAAGATAATCTTGTGGCATTACATTTTAAATAACACGGCGAATGTTGTATTCCAAGTGGTCAAGCGTTTGTGGCTTATCCGCATAGACCAATTACTATACATAGCCCCACAGAAAGTAGTCTAGCGGTGTTAAATCACAAGATCTTGGAGGCCAATTCACAGGTCCAAAACGTGAAATTAGGCGGTCACAACGTGTCTTTCAATAAATCTATTGTGGCACGAGCTGTGTGACATGTTGCGCCATCTTGTTGAAACCACATCTCCTGGACATCATGGTTATTTAATTCAGGAATGAAAAAGTTAGTAATCATGGCTCTATGCCGATCACCATTGACTGTAACGTTCTGGCCACCATCGTTTTTGAAAAAGTACGGACCAATGATCCCACCAGTTTTTCTGGATGTAATGGTGTTTCGACATACACTTGAGGATTACCTTCACTCCAAATGCGGCAGTTTTGTTTGTTGACGTAGCCATTCAACCAGAAGTGCATCGCTAAACAAAATTCGCTTATGAAAATTGGGAGCAACGATAATCTCGTTTCGGGCCCATTCGACGAATCTACGCCTTACTTGATGATCGTTTGGCTTCAATTCTTACACGAGTTGGATTTTGTAAGCACGCAAACCAAGATCCTTCCGCAAAATCTTCCATAAAGTGGATGGACACAGATCTAATTCCTGTGCTCGATGGCGGATGGACTCATTCGGGTCTTCCTCAATGCTACGCTCTACAGCAGCAATAGCTTATTCTGTACGCACCGTACGGCGTCTCTGGGGATGCGAGTTATCAATAAGAGTAAACGTGGTGCGAAAACGTTCCATCGAATTAACTGCTCTGATGGACGAATTTGTCGACGATAAAATCGACGTAGTGCGCGATACGTTTTCCGCACAGAACCAAGCGTTGGTCAGGCGTGAGTCTATTCATGATGAATTGCCAAGCCAAACTGAGAAAAAAGCACTTGACAGCTGTTAAATCGGTCGCCATCTTGAAAAGTAATGGCAACTTAAAGTTCTATACCTCTATAAAAAACACCCTTTAAATGGTTATAACATTTCAGCTGATATAAACTTCAGAGAATACATATTTAATTTAAATCGTAACCATCGTAATACTTATAATAATTAGGCTTGATCTTACCTAAAAATATACATATATGCAGCTAACACCTTTACATAATTAATTTATGTAATAAAATGTTTAACTAAATGTATAAAAAATAGAAATACTTTAAAATGGATAAACATAATAAATATACACATACAGTTTATTTCTTTTCTTTACAGTTAGAATCACTAGATATGTATGTATTTAAGATTTTTTTTCTTTAATTGAGCACTTACCGAAATAATAACAAATCGAATTATCAACTATGTAAAGTAATAATTCTAATAATTTAAAGTGGAACTATAAGCTCTTGTCGAAATCATTGTTTACGATATCATTGTGTACGATTTAAGAGCATTGAACCCTAGAAGTTAAGCAATATTATAATTTTTTTCTATTTTTATTCATACACTTCTCATGTAGGTACATACATACATATGTATGTAAATAGTATTTCCTTGAAATCTTTTTGAATATGATCGTTGGCATTCAAAATATTTAGCATGACAAAATATCAGTTTTATTGAGCAGCAAAGAACTTATTGATTCATCAGCATAAATCCACTTGGTTTACTCTATTTACACAAAACTTATAACGATAAAACTCTACAAACAAAAAATTCCATTGAAATCATTTTTAAATTTTCTTACTTCGCACTGATGGGGGAGAAACTAAAAATTATTGATTCATCAACATAAATCTATGCAATCGAATACACACGAGGAGGCCTACTTTTAAAATTTTAAGTAAACATAATATGGTATTAAATTGATTGGATTTGTTCCGCCAGTAAATAAAATACTGTTGTCATACCTTTCGGTGAAGACCGTCGTCACTGGCTGTTGTTTTGGTACGTTTAGCCGCGTTTAAACTGGTACCAGTTTATACCAAAAGAAAAAAAATCTACTTTAAGTTGTATGTATACTTTTTCCGCGAACTGTAATAAAAATGATTGACGATCTTTCACAAGAAGTGGGTGAGATTAAACTATACCAAAAAAAAAATCTACTTCTACATATGTACATACATACAAAATCAACCCTCAAAACAACAAAAAAACACATATACAAAAAAAATTATCAAAAATTGCAAATGATCTCTCATAAAAGTGGGCGGAGCTCTAGAGTCTGTCTCTCTTTCTTCCTCTCTCTCTCTCTGGCTCTCTATCTTCCTCTCTCTCTCTTTCTCTCTCTTTTGAATATATGACAATTGCTCTCTTCTGATTGGTTGATACAAAAAGTGGGCGGGAACAAAATATGCCACGCCCATTGAGCATTGATTTGTATGAAAACATGGCCCCGAACCGCTATAAACATACTACTTTTGACGTCATTCGTGCCTTGTTTTACATACATACATACAATAAGAAAATTGAAATTGCATACAAACACACACATTTTGTTTTACTTTAAGCTACTACACATATGTCGTCGCGTTTCTTCTTAAACCACGTAAGCGACATTTTTTCGAAATTGACTTTTTTGGTTTTTATGGTAGAAAATAACATTTGCCACCAGACTACATTCTCATCTTAACAAGTTTGTATGAAAAATAAATAAATCCAATTTCAAAACCTCGTAAGCGCCATACAAATGACATTTGCATGCAAAATATAATGGTTCTTATATTTCAAGTTGGAAATGTTAAAGTCTCTACCACTAGGCTTTTTGTATTTAAGATTACAAAAATCATGAAAGTTGCAGGCCAATTGGAGCATTTTTAGTAAAGCTGAAAGTTTTTTTTTTTTAAATCCAAAAATAACTGTTTATTTACACACAGAAATTTGCAATTTGCTGTTTGCTCCAAAACCAGCGATAGGTTTGGCTACAATTAATTGTAAGTAACAAATTAAAAAAAAGTTTCTATACCCTTCAGAGAGTCGCACAGCCATGTTTTGCAAAAAAATTATTTTGAAACCCATATTAAAGAAGTTATTAAGTTTTTTTCGTTTTCTGAAAAACGACTTCTTGGCGCTTACTTGGTTTAAGAATTAACGCGACGATGTGTGCTTTTAGCATGTGTAGTGATAGCAATTTAAAGAGCCATTTTCCATAAATTCAGAACCGATTTCAATATAGGCGGTGCACTAAAGGTCGACAATATCTACTAACCGGTGAAAGAATTAACAAAATCGGTTGGCAAACATAGGAGAAAAAGGGTCACGAAGTTTTGTCTTTGCCTATTTGAAGATTTGAAGAAGATTTGATTTACTTCAGCATAACATAAGGAGGGCAACAAAGAAGAAATATACAAATCTGCAAGCATACACTTGTTGAATTATATGTACGTATTTTACCATTGATTACGGATGAAACTGCAATGAATTATAACACAGTGAGAGGTGTGACAATTATTTCATCAATTATATCCAGAAATAATATTGATTAGCACTGTAATTTTAAACAAAATTGAGCAAGCTTATAGCACAGCTAAAATTTTACGTTTTGATTTCCTTAATATTGACACTCTACATGTTAATATCAAGGAAGTATTAGCATTGAGTAACATGTAGAAGGAATGTTTACTCCGCCTAGTCAAACACATATGCATTTGTAAACTTTTCTATAGCCGATCATGCTAGCCAAAGGCATAGCAAAATATTGACATATGTACATACATACATACATAGTAAATACATACATACATACATATATACATACATAAATGCATACATACATACATACATACATACATACATACATACATACATACATACATACATACATACATACATACATACATACATAAATACATACATACATACATACATACATACATACATACATACATACATACATACATACATACATACATACATACATACATACATAAATACATACATACATACATACATACATACATACATACATACATACATACATACATACATACATACATACATACATACATACATACATACATACATACATACATACATACATACATACATACATACATACATACATACATACATACATACATACATACATACATACATACATACATACATACATACATACATACATACATACATACATACATACATACATACATACATACATACATACATACATACATACATACATACATACATACATACATACATATACATACATACATACATACATACATACATACATACATACATACATACATACATACATACATACATACATACATACATACATACATACATACATACATACATACATACATACATACATACATAAATGCATACATACTTACATACATACATACATACATACATACATACATACATACATACATACATACATACATACATACATACATACATACATACATACATACATACATACATACATACATACATACATACATACATACATACATACATACATACATACATACATACATACATACATACATACATACATACATACATACATACATACATACATACATACATACATACATACATACATGCATACATACACTCAAAATATTATGAAATTTAAAATAAATGAAAACTCAATTAAAAACCGGTCTACTCATTATTCATTTAAATCAAATGAAATGTTTTGTTAATTTTAAATACTCAAAAATTAACTGATAAAAGCCGTAGAAATAAATGTATTTTTCTTTTATTTTCACAACATAAAAATTAACTGAATATTCAGTAAAACTATTTCCGTTGATTTGAATACAACGCAGTTTCAAAATATCCTAGATATCACTGAAAAACACTTATGCATAAAGAACCATTTTAACAATGTTTTGCAACTAGTAAAGAAGTGTCCGAAGTTCTGCCGCCAGGAACGAAAAAATTACATGACGTTTTTTTAATTATTTTAAGTGCTATAGCCTCTAATACAGGACTATTCCAAAAGTCATAAGAATGGAATCTAATCGAAAATTGTTGCACTTGACTTATCACTGATATTAAAGCGAGTGTTTTGGATGAATCTTGTGGAAAATAATCAGAAAACGTTCCGAATTCTGTGACCGACATTATAAAGGAAAATGTTTACGATAATGGCAGAAGAAAAAAATTTCCTGTTAGAGGTATTGAGAAAAACTAGTGATATGGGTATTAGGAACAGACAAAAAACTGCTACAGGGAATGCAGAGTCCCTGCTACCAACTATACTTTGGGTTTCAGACTTTGCAATTGATTTAACAATAGCAAAAGGCAACTTTGTACTGCTATTACATATTGATATTGAAAAAAATATTTTTTCGTTCCATCCTAATGTGCATATGTTACTATTTATTTGTCATAAAGCAACTCGTATATGGCAAGCAATGATGCAAAAACAAGAGTTCAACTGTTTGAACGATAAAAAAGAATGATAAAAACAAAATTATACGTTGTTTTCCCACGATAAGGGTTGGCAAGCCTCAATAAAATTGGCAACCCTACACTTAAAATCACAATTGGACAGGAAGATTGGCTTAATTTTGTTTCTATTATTTTTGACATATGTAGCTATTATCCTATGGTACTTGAATTACTTACCAGATAAAATGGTACCGCGGTCGGGTGCACTAAATAATTATTTCGCACATTTTTATCTAATTTACATATATACATATGTATATGATTTTTTCAAACAAATATTGTTATTTTGATTTTTTTTTCTAAAACTGTCAAATAGTTTTAACATACATACATACTCAGTTTTATTACTTTCTGTATAATCGAATTTTCAATTTAATATAAATGAAAATATTAACTGTAACGGAAAATCAGTATTTATATTCAGTTTTTTTAGAAATGAATGTTAGAATCAGTAGAAAAATAAAATGCTTTGAATTTTAAATGTTTATTCAGTTTATTCAGTTAAAAATAACTGTCAACTATTATGGTGACTCTTTGGCGACATTGTCAACAAATCATCTACATTTTTATATTTGAAAAAAATATGTTTATTTTAAATATTCAAAAAATCAATATAAATTGTGTTTCAAATCATCAAAATGGTATAACACATTACTGGACATTCTGGCGGAGTATAAAGTTTTGCTAGACAGAATTGTTAAGTAAAATATGGTTGCTACAAACCTTATTTTTCCCAAGTAGGAGTGAGTAAAAATTAAAAGAACTGGACGCTATTTAGAAAAAAAGAGAATGCGTGATAATCCAAATGTGTTTAAAGTTTTAATAGGTAAACAGTTTGTTGTTTGTTTTACCTTATTGAATTGTTCATACTAACATACGAAAAATTTAAATTTTTAGATTTTATGTTAGAAAACTGTTATGATTTTTTTTTTTCATAATTTATTTATTGTATCTTCAACATTTTTGAACTAACAATAATTACTCGTATCTTAAGTCTAAAATAAGATATTCTTTTTAAGTCCAGCCAGCGCTAGACAATAATAATGTTTGTTTCACGGGTCATCCCTCTAATGTACGGCCAAGAAAAGTAGTATCTCTTCTTTTTAGTCGAATATAACCAGGTTCATTCAGTATGTTATGCGCCAAAGGGTTTGGATGAGATTCAAGCCTCTTTAGATATGTGACTGCATGTTTCGCTATTTCTGCTTTAACTGATGGCATGTTTAGGTCTTTGTGGATGTTCGAATTTTTTATATACCAGGGAGCAGATGTAATAATACGTAAAATCTTATTTTGGCGCCTTTGAATTTTTTCTACATTGCTAGCTGAGGCAGTGCCCCATAACTGAATCCCATAACACCAAATTGGTTTGAGGACCGACTTATACAGTAGAAGTTTACAATCTAAGCTCAGGGTGGAGTTTCTGCCAAGAAGCCAATTTAATTGTACTGCTTTTAGTTTCATTTGTGTTAACTTGTAGTAAGGCGACGGTCAAGATGTATACCCAGGTATTTAACGTCTGAAAGCTGTGGTATCATTTGGTTATTTATGCGAATAGGAGGGAATGAGTCCCTACGCAGTGTGAAAGTTATGTGAGTGCATTTTTGTTCATTCACTTTTATTCTCCATTTTTCCAAATTGAGTATGTGGTCTTGTAAAAATTGTGATGGCATTAAAAACAAACAGACAAACAGAACAATTCTGCGACCTATACGGGGCAACTCAACTGACATCTTGTTACTTGTTTTATCAACGCCAGGGGCTTTTTTGGTGTTTAAATCTGCTATTGCCCTTTCAATGTCGCTAAATTCAAATCTTAGGGGTACTACGGCACTAGTCTCTACTGATGACAACTCAGCTACATCAGTACATACATTTGGGGTGAAAACCTTCTTCAAATGTCCAACAAACAAATTGCCTTTTTCGGTATCATTCCTTGCCCAGTCTCCACAAGAAGTTCGCAAGGGAGGCTTACGTACGACCGGTCTTTTAAGGTTCCTACATGCACGCCATAATGAATAATCTGATTGTGCAGTTGCGTCGAGGTCTTCCAAGTAATTTTTCAGAGATGCTACTCTTCGAGATTCTAGCAGTTGTCTTAGCCGTTTCGTGCAATCTTTAAGTCTAGATTTGAGTTGAGGAGATCTGTGTGCTTGCCACTCTCTTCTAATTTTCCTTTTTTCAGCCAAGAGCCGCTCGACATCTACAAAATAAATTTGATTGTATCTAGCTGGTTGTCTGGTTTCTGTCGCATGTTGGGCAGCTGATTTAAGGTTTTGATCAAAATATATTAGACTCTGGTCCACTTCTTCTGGTGTTCTTAGCGGTATGTTTTCCGAACAATGAGTACTGAGATACTTTCTATATTTCAACCAATTAATGCTTGTGCAAGTTGTTGGCGACACGATATTTTGCTCATATAGACAATAGTGGGTGAATGATCTGAGGATAATTCGAGTGACGCTTCAACCTTGATCATTTCTCTCGAAATACCTTTAGTCACGCCAAAATCAATAACATCAGGTATTTTTTGTCGATCAGTAGGCCAATAGGTGGGTTGTCCACTTGATATCACATTCGGACGCATTTTTGAAATAGTGTCAAATAAAACACGACCTTTTTGAGTTATTAGGCGTGATCCCCAAAACGTATGTTTAGCGTTGTAGTCACCTGATGCTATGAAACAGGGACCTAGTGATTTGTAAAAGTCGATATATTGACTCTCTGATATTTGAAATCTAGGAGGTGAATAAATCGAAGAAATAACAAAGTTTTGATGATATTCTTCAATACAGATGTTTGTTGCTTGAAGGTAGTCCTCACAAAAATCACACAGTAAATGATGTTTAATTCGAGCCCTTATTAGTATTGCTGAACCACCACATGCTCTGCCACGGGGGTCTTTAGTGTCATATAATATATAGCCATTGATTTTAAAAAAAGCTATTTGTTGTTAAATGAGTCTCTGAAACCATCATGACATCAATTTGTTGGTTCTTCAAGAAGTACTCGAGTTCATTTTTGTGTTGGCGTAAGCCGTTTGCGTTCCAGAAACATATTTTTAAACAGTTCATGGTTTGTTAAGTACCGCCTGCAACATCATAGATTGCATGCGAACCATTTTTGCATCATGCTGCTCATAGAGCTCATAAAACTGTTTAACGAATGCACTAATGTCTCGATACTTGCTTCCAGACGATTGTAGTTACCAGATGGTGTGTGTTCTTTAGCTTCTGGATGCATATTTGGGGTAGAATTGGTTGTAGGTGTCGCTTTGTGTGCTAAAACATCATTGGATTTTAACATATCCGCGTATGAAACATGTTTGGTTGTGGGTTGAGCTAACTGAGGGTAATGAGCATTTGCTTGGTATTGTGGCTGCCTAGCAGGAGTATTTAATTTCTGAGTTTACTTCCTTACCTCAGAAAAAACTGGACAGCCTCTGTAGTTAGCAGTGTGATTTCCACCTCAATTGCTACATTTTTTAACCTTCGAGTCATCCTTTGGTTTGTCGCATTGGGCGGAATAATGAAGCTCTCCACACACAACGCAAACCGGAGGCAACTTGCAGTAAGCCCTTGTATGGCCGTATTCTTGGCAATTTAAACACTGAACGGGTCCTGACCGCTTATGTGGTTCCTCTACACTTATCCTGCGTTGTAACAGATATTTTAGATTATAAATGGGATGCGTTTCGTTCTTCTCTAATCTAATGTCCCCAGGTTCCAGTTCAACGCGAAATAGAGGTTGAGGGACACGCTCTCGATTTCTGAGATTGTCAACGCTTTTAACCTTAAATCCTGCTTTTTGGAGGCCAGCTTTTATTTCCACTGGATTAGCATATGAGTCTACACCTTTGATGACTACCTGTAGGCCTTTGCTACTCTTCAGCTGATAGGTATAAAAGTTCTTATTGCAGCTTTCAAACTCTTTTACTGCTTTAAGATAACTAATTTCGGCTATAAAATGAATTTTAGTTTCATCAATGTTACCACGCTTGATTGGAATTACATAGAATGAATTTTCCCCGATAACTGAAATTAACTTATTTATTAATTCATTCGAATTTTTTTCCCTTAAAAAAATTGGTGGTGGTTTAAACGACTTGGGTGCCGTTTTTTGTTCACTTGTTTTGCTATCTAAAATAGCAAAACGATTTTGGGAACTTATTCCGTTAGCCTCCTTATCTTTAAGTACTTTGGACATTGGAGCAATCTGCGAAGATTTAGGACTTCGACCTCTTTTCAATACAGTTATATATCTGTCCATTCCCACTTGCATCTTAGGTTTTTCTGCACTATTCATATTACTGTTGGTAACACTGTGTTCAGAAGGCGACTTGTTTGTAGTTATATTATTGTCATCGCTTAGCAAAAGCGACGAACAAGATTGGGCACGTATAACTGGCTTAGAATTTACACACAAATTATTTTCAGTTTTTTTATTTAATACAATATTGTCCACATTTTTATTGCTTAAATTAAAGAGGCTCATTAGCCCTTATTGTTTTTGTTATATTTTTAAACTAGCAATTCAATATGCCGTTGTAAAAAATAGAGAAAAAGAAAGAAAAAAATTACAGACAACTTTGTTGTTGTATTAAAACAGGTTTGTTTTTTTGTTTTTGTTTGAAATTATTCACACAATGTATGTTTTGTTTTTTGTTATTGCGAGCTTAAAAAAAATCGCGTCCGCACTTATCAACGCCAAAACAGAACGATGTTATGAATTAGTACTTTTCAGTCATTTATTTATTTATTAATAAAACCACAAAAGTTAAGAAAATATGCATTTTCATTGTCCAATCTATTTCAGAAAAGTAATAAAAGTGTAGACTAGAATTACTAAAATGTACTAGTGCATCACTATTTCCAATGTCTACATATGGTCCCAAAAGAACTACCTAGTCAATAGTACCAATAAAAATAGTGGATTTTCAGGTTACATACTTACATACATACATACATACATACATACATACATACATACATACATACATACATACATACATACATACATACATACATACATACATACATACATACATACATACATACATACATACATACATACATACATACATACATATTTGATATATTTTTAATAATATTAAATAAAATTTGTTGGCCTCAAACCTTAAATTAGTTTTTCACTATTTATATTCTAAAGGTGGAATAAAACATAATTTCTTATATAAAATTATTACCTTAATGAAATTAACCATAAATTATTTGTAAAAAAATAATGTATTGTTGCAGTAAGTGAAGGACATTCCGTTCAGTAACGTAGTTTTAAAATGCCCACTTTAATGTATATTTTTTTAAATGCGGGTTTTTATGTTTTTTTTTCATGTATCTTTAAATTTTGATTAACACAAACTATTTTATTAGTTAAAAAAACCAAAAAAAACTATTTTTTTATATTAAAGAAAGAAAAGTTTGTTAAACTTTTGGACCAATTGCACAATTCATTACGAATTGACTTATCAATGTATCGCAACAATTTTCCCGCATCTAGTCAGGAGAAGCTTATGGATTTGAAATCGACTGTGGATCTTTTGACCAGCATAACATTTTTCCGCATGAAAGTAAGTATATAATGATTATATGTCGAAATCATATTGCTAATTTTTGGCAAATGCTATTATAAATTTAAGGTACAAGAATTGTCTAGTCCACCGAGGGCAAGTACTGTCGTCAAAGATTGCGTCAAAGCTTGTCTTAGATCCACTTATCAATTCCTATTCGAGAATTGTTACGAGTTATTCAACAGGGAATTTCAGGTAAGATGGAAGATTTGCTCTTTATTATTTGTTTCAGCTGTAGAAGCTGAAATAATAGCGGCGCTATGAACTGGTGAAACAACTATTTATAATTGATCCGTACTTAATTTAGTTTTGAAATTATTGTATGTCTTCTCACTTTAAAGGTGGATCCAAACGAAGCCAAACGTGAATCTGACGACCATGGACCAAAATTGGATAGTGTAGATTTTTGGCATAAGATTATTGCTTTAATCGTGTCAGTGATAGACGAGGACAAAAATAGTTACGGCACCGTACTGAATCAGTTTCCACAAGAGCTAAACATAGGACAAGTATGTCAGATTTATTTAAATGTGAGGTATTTAATAATTATCAAAACGCATTATAGCATGGCAGCAGAATTTATTTTCGAAAAATAGTTGTCATGCTAAATTTGTCAAATATTTCACCAGCTGGTAAAAGTCTTACGTATCAATTTTTATGTTAGCAGTTGCAAAAACTCTATATCCAGAATGCTACGTAAGATTTGGAATGCCTTCGTTTTTGCAGATATTACCTTGTTCTTTGACTCGAGTCTGTTTCCTTCAAGCCATTTATACATATTTTAAAGTACAAAAAGGTCACTGGGACCCAAGTCAAAAGAATAAAATGGATGTGGGGACAATCTGAAACTTAAATGGTGTATTTTTTCCATCGAAACTGTGCAATTGTGTTCCCGCTTTTTTGGAATGAAAACGAAAGTACATTTCGGTTTTAGTCTGTCTGTCACACGGCAACATAATCCTTAAAGTATGCTATTAAAAATACTCCTCAAATAAAGTAGTTCATACCTACAGTTGCCAGATTAAATAAGTACAAAATCATCAAACTTGTTCAAGTTGCCAAACATTCATTGGTGATCTGATAGTGATTTAGAAATGGTTGATTTATATCCATAACATTTTAATTCTGCCCAACTGTGTATTGTTGAGTTTTGCATCTTAAACTAAAGGCCCAACTATAATATGCATAAGCTGGCTTAAGCTAATGTCAAAAAATGAACGAAAAGTCTGTCAAATGCTTAAGCAACTTATTGAAGACTTTTAGGTGGCTACAATGTACTTACATGGATCTAAAAATTATTATGACACAGTTGCACATTTGTTTTATTCGTACTTTTGAAAAATAATAATTTTTTTCTGAATAAATTTAATTTCTTAACAAAAAGGTGTTAAATAAACATATTTTATCCTCCATTGCAATTTTTATGAATGTACATTCATATGTAAAACACAAAGCACAAACAGCTGTTTCCGTACGGAATGTGCGATCGGTTTCGGACTTTGCTTAAGCAAATGACATTTGACGAAACTCAACGAAAAGTGTTGTTAAGTACATTATAGTTTGCCACATATGATTTATATGTAATTGTACAGTTGCTTAAGTTGGCTTAAGCTAGCTTATGCATATTATAGTTGGGCCTTAAAAGATGGTTGCTTAATTGGTTTAATAAATAAATAAAAAAGCCTTTCTTAAATTGGGTTATTGTGATTTTTTAATTCTTAAAGTACTTAAAAAATGAAATATCTACATATATTATACATTTAAAAAACTGAATAACTTTTAGTTGTCAGCCGCTACCATGTGGGGCCTATTTGCTGTTGATATGAAATATGCTCTAGAAGAACACGAGCAGCATCGTTTGTGTAAATCGTCGGAATATATGAATTTACATTTTCGTGTAAAATGGTTGTACAGTAATTATGTTAAGGAGGTTCCACCATATAAAGGTGCTGTTCCAGAGTATCCGGCATGGTTTGAGCCTTTCGTTATGCAATGGCTTAATGAGAACGATGATGTGTCGTTGGAGTATCTTCATGGAGCATTCAATCGTGACAAAAAAGATGGGGTAAGCTTTCATACCAATATTACAACTTCGTCATGCATTTATTCAAGCAAACTACTTGAATACTTATAATGAAATCAAGTTCAGTAGGTTTATTAGGTTAAAGGTTTTTCAATCTCAGCGGCGACTGGCTCACATAGCCATCAGGTGAATTTAGCATACATTTTATGTGACACAACTATGATTTAAAGAATCAAATGTTAAACTTAATTCTTAAAATCAGAAGTTTTTAATACCATTTTGATTGCTTGTCGACGAAGAAGCATGGCTACAGTGTTCTCATAATATTCTGCACTTTGGGCTATCAGGATATAAATCATATGATACAAAATTTCGCTTTTTCCATTATGATAACTACTGTTTGAGTAACTCTCAGTTATCGCGAAAAATCTTTTGAATTTCTTACAATAAATCGTTAACCAATACCCACACATTTTATTCGGTAATATCGTGTATATCTAGAGTGATGCCCGAGTATGACTCTAACTTTATGGGACTCTTTGTGACCCTATTTGTTCGTCAATCATATCCGGTACTCGATGGGTTATTTACGACTATCTCACCTTTTTTTCAACTGCTGTGATTTTATAATGTCCACGTTCTTCCTCATCACAGAATCTATCGTAACCACATATAATATATATGTATGTATATATACAGTGAGGTGCACAAATGAGTACATGTTTGTACTTTAAGCACTTTTTGTTTCATAAATATAAAAGTAATAAAACAAATCCAAAAATTTTTATTGTCGTTTTTTAAGTATCTAGTACTTAATAAAATTTGCCACAAAATGCATCTATTTGCAATCTATTTGCTTTTTATTAGTTTTTTTTTAAGAAAACATAAGCTCTACATTATTTAAATCGCGTGTGATAAAAACATTGTGCAAATTTTTGAACAAAAATCAAATAAATACCTAACAATAATAAATAATGAAGAAACTTTCAAAATCCACCGAGGGGAGCATCCGGGCCATGACTGAAACTTCTAACTAATGCGGACGCACGTCTAATGATAAGAGAAATGAAAAGATATAAGTTTTTAACACCAACAGATTTTCATTAGCAAGCGGAAATCCCGTTAGTCGGTGGACGGCATGTAGAGCTCTTCGCGACATTGTTTATATTAAAGGCACGGTTGAAATTTGCCAAAGACACAAAACTTGGACAGTGGACGACTTGAAACGTGTGATCTGGTCAGTTGAATCCAAATTCAACCGTTTCCAATCTGACGGTAAACAATATTACTGGCGCCGCCCTGGTAAACAAATTCAAAGGCGCCATGTGCAGCAAACTGTGCAGCACGGTGGAGGAAACGTCATGGTATGGGGTTGCTTTACGTGGTGGGACCTTGGACCACTGCAAAAAATTGATAATATAATGAATAGAGAAGACTATTTGAGGATTTGGCAAACTCATCTTTCCGATTTTGTAGATAAGAGCGCCTTTTTTGCAGAAGAAGTAATTTTCAGCATGATGGTGATCCAAAGCACACGATTAATGCAGTGGTCAGCACAAAGTCCCGACCTTAATCCGATTGAGAATTTGTGGTCATTCGCGAAGAGAAGGTTGGGACAGTACCAATCAGCCCCTACCAATTTGGACGAGCTTTCCCAGCGGAACTAAAATGAATGGAAGAATATTCCAAAAGAAATTGTACAGGAATTGGTGGAGAGTATACCAAATCGAGTAAATGATTTCTTACAAAATAAAGTGCTTTGGACTAAGTATTAAAAATATTCGTATTCCGCCAGATTTTTTAACGGTGTAAAATTAAAAACTTGTTTTGTTAAGTACCTAATACAAAAAAATTTTGAATTTGCTTTATTACTTTTCTTTCTATGACATAAAAAGTGTTCAAAGTAGAAACTTGTACTCATTTGTGCACCTCACTGTATATATTTATATATATATGTATAAATATTTATAAATTTTTTCAGCGAAATTAAAGAACTTCTAATAGAAGTGTAATAAAACGAAAATAAAAAACATTTTTCCAATTAAAAAAATAACCAACAAAAGAGAAATAATCTCCACGGATAGAAAAGATGATTGCGTATTATTTAATTTAACAGTTGTTTCAATATATGGCATTCTCGAATAAAATAATGAAGTAATCCCTTTGTAGAAAAACTCCTAGGAGTTTTTTTGTGCTTCCGTCATATGTTATATCATTTGGAAGGTTTTTCGCAGTATTTTATTTTCATTAAGAAGAAAACATGTTTAAATCTTTTTTGGCGTCCAATTGACATTTTACTTAAGAAAAGTTGACGTTAATTCATTGTAGGTATCTACCATAACTTTTCTCTAGGAAAGTATGTCGACTTGAGGTCGGGTGCTTTTAGCACTAACCCCTTGTGCCCTTATGGTAAAGACGGTGCTGACCTTATGTAATTTTTACCAGTACATCGAAGTGTTTTTGGCGACCATACTATTGATATATCTATCATAACTGGTCCTATCTAATAGATCCATTTGACTTTAAGGTATTTAAAGAAATTTAGGGAATATTTCCTTTTAAGTAAACCATTGCCAGAGTCTATGAAAATGTCATGTTTGTCATGCTAACTAATCGTGTGATAATCCCATATAAGCCGCCTCTGAAAAAGCAGAAATTAATCTGATCCTAGCCAAGTGGTACGTACAAAGTACCAATTTGTTTGCAATTTCATATATTTTATTTAGTGTTGAAAATAATTTTTATTTACGTTTTTTATAACACTAAAACAATAAATAGTTTTGTCTCGTGTAGGGAGGGGGTTATCCTCCCTATTGACAAAATATATGCAGCTACATTCAAATTAAAGAAACATGTTTCTGAATGGATGACAATATTTTGAAAAAAAAAAAACGTAATAATAATTTTAATTTAGCATCAATAATAACATGTTTGTCAACTTTTAATCGTTTTAATTTTTCATTAACAATCGCAGTTTCAAAAAAGTAGCGAACATGCGCTATTTTCAAATTCGGTGGTTGACGTTTTCACGCAACTGACACAATGTTTCGATGTTGTTAGCAAACTCGAGTGTCCTGATCCTGAAATATGGAAACGCTACATGAGACGTTTTGCTAAAACAATCGTAAAGGTGTTAATAGCTTATGCCGATATTGTGAAAAAAGAATTCCCAGAGCACATGAAGGACGAACGTATTGTAAGTATTAAAAACCTAAAAGCAATTTAAATAATAATTTTAATTATATTCGAAATATTAAGCGGGCCATACATTTGGCTATACATATTTGCCTGCATTTATAAATGTTTTAAATTTTTATATTCTTACGAGATTTCGAGCAAAATCTAGTTGATGTTTACTAGAATTCCCATACAAAACGAAATCTACCTCGCCACTAGATTTTGACAAAATCTAGTCAAAACTTAGTGATGCAATTATGGTTTTTTCCAAATTATACTAAAAAAACCTGCGCTGCACAAGAACTTTTTAATTAAAAAACAAAGCGAAGAAAAAAATGAGAAAAGTTAAAATTGATAAAAAAAAAATTCAAAACTTGCAAGAAAAATTAATAAATTAGAAAAGATAAAAAATTTACAAAGCATGATTGAAATGAAATTGTAAATGAAAGCACAAGTTTTATTTTTGGTGAAAAAAAAGAGAAGCCAAATGAGTACTACTCTGTTACACAATAATTAAGACTTGCAGAAAGCTTGCCCGGTGGAAAGCAGGTCTAATAAATGATAATTTGATAGTGATATCTAGCTAATTTAAAAAAAGCAGTGTAAACGCTCCAGATTTTGAGAAAGATTTTAAATCTAATCTACTAGATTTCAATCTAATGTAAATGTTCTATAAAAAATAAATGTCACAACAATTTCAGATAAAACAAAACTAAATCAATTACATTATTCTGTAGACATTATGTAAAGAAACTTAAATCTCTTGTACAATGTTGCCAACACATTACACAAAAAAAATGTGTCAAACATACAGGCAATATTATTGTGCAATATAAAAAATTGCACTTTTATATTGGAAGTGTATGTTCCGCTTCAATAAACTTTAATAGTTTTAATTTAAACAACTAAATGTACTTAATACTACAAAAATAATTTTATCGAGTTATAATTTAAATAAATCATAATTAAATTTCCAGGCGTGTATACTAATGAATAATATTCAACAATTACGTGTGCAGTTGGAGAAAATGTTTGAATCCATGGGTGGCGACAAATTAGAAGAAGATGCGGCGAATATACTTAAGGAACTGCAGCAAAATCTGAACTCTGCGCTAGATGATCTGGCTTGTCTTTTTGCGATAAGGTAAGTTAATGTTATCTCAGTTGGTAGGTGTACAACTTAGTTTCGTTTTTTATTTTGAAAAATTACTTTTTTTATGAATGTACGTCCTGTCATTTCTTCATCTCCTCTTTCTTAATAAAATAAATGCCAATTTTCGCTTTCCGACAAACAAATATCTTGGCTTTAACTTAAGCGACACCCAATTTCCATTCTTTTAAACCGTTCTTATGCCTTAAAGACGAAATAAAAGTTGTAATTCAAAAGATATTGATTGATTCACTAATAGATTAATTTTTTTATATGCTTGTTTTAGTCTGGAACCACGCATTACTCAATCGGTACGAGAACTGGGAGACTTGCTGCTAGGTATTAAAGGCGGTGGTGGAAGTGGTAATATAAATGCTCAAAACCAAGTTGCCCAACGTAATGCTGTAGCTGTGGAAGCCGATGAAGTATTAAGACCCCTTATGGATCTTCTGGATGGTTCTTTGACCCTTTACGCGCAATCATGCGAAAAAACCGTACTTAAACGCTTGTTAAAGGAACTGTGGAAGATTGTAATGCGTACGCTAGAAAAGACTATTGTGTTGCCTCCCATGACTGATAAAACAGTATGAATGATTTTAAACTAAAGTTACTAAACAAAAAAATATATTTTTATCTTTTCTTTTAGATGATGTTTAAACATCTCACCGATAATGCTAAAAACCTCGCCTCTAACGCTAAAATAGAAGATATGGGTCGTCTATTTAAGTCACATATGGCTGGCAAGCAGGATGTTAAAAGTGCTTTAAGTGGTGTAATGGACATTTCAAAAGAAGTCGAAAAGAATTTATCGCCTAAACAATGTGCTGTTCTTGACGTGGCCTTAGATACAATTAAACAGTACTTCCATGCCGGTGGTAATGGACTAAAGAAAACGTTCCTCGAAAAATCTGCAGAACTCCAAAGTTTGCGTTATGCTTTGAGCCTTTATACCCAAACGACTGATACTCTTATAAAAACGTTTATCTCCAGCCAAGTGCACGAAGGTTTGTTTGTTCTCATTGTCATGATTCCCTATCATACTCAATCGTTCGATCTGTCAAAAATGATATGTTTCTTAAAAAATTATGATAGTGTGGATTAGAAGTGTATGTGTGTCACAGGCTTTTTCACAAATCTGTAGAAATTGATAATCTTTTGAAAAAAAAAATCATCAAATTTTTTTCCTCTATACTATCAGAATTGCAAAATCTTCTTTTCATATATTCTCAGTCAAATAATTATATGTGCAATTTTTTTTTTTTCTGGACTTTAAGTTATACTAACGGTACAGTTATTGTTTTTGGCATACACTTCTCTTTTAATTACTTTATCTTTTGCTGTTGTTTGTTAAGTTTCTCTTTGCACCGCATTCGTAATACCGTTATTTTTAATAAAGTATGTAGAAAATCCCGTGTAAAATATTTATACGTGCAAAAAAAAATATTTGTGTTCTAACTGGTGCCAAATCAACATATTAGCACATAAAGCGGAGAAAACGATCCATAAGTTAGTATAATGGATAAGCAAATGTATAAGATGAAAAACAAATAACATTTTTTGAATTTTTGGAAAATGCCAGGTGAAATTAATCAAGGTAAGGAGTCAATCCGGAATGAAAGTTGGTCAAATTGCTGTTTCTAGAAAGAGAAACCGTAACATGAAAACAAATTCCTTGAAAAATCCAAATGACTACAGTTTAATAAACGTAGCGGCCGGATATGCACTATTGATTATAGGAGCATATGGCACATACAGCAGTTAGCAACTAATATTCACTTGAGTTGTAGGTAAATAAAACTGGAACTTGGTCTAAATGTGACTAAGAAACGTATTCGTCAAATCATAAGACAATATTTAGACCTTAAATATATGTAAGTACCTAAACCATGGTATTTTATGAAAAGTATAAATTTTGGGAAGATGAATTTGAATCTGTGATATTCAGTGGCAAACAAGTTTAATTTAGATGGACAAGATGGTCTCCACAAATATTGGATGGACTTAAGACGCCCGCGGGAAGCATGCCACAAACGAGTACATGGTGCAGGATCACACATGGTATGCGAGGTATTTTTTATCAAAAGGAAATGAAGTCCAAAATAGGCTATGCACTAGGAAAATTGCATAAATCTGAATAGATTTGTTTCAAAGCGAACACCTTGATTTTTCTTGTGATTTACAAGGCGATGAGTGGTCTTTACAGTATGATAATGCACTGATCCACGTGGTCAAAAAGATAAAGGCGCTCTTTAACTTTCGACAAGTTGACTATTAATTTTTTTTTACTAAATTAAATTTATCTATGTATATGTTAACTTACGAATAACATCAAAAAAGAAAACCCAGAAAAAATAAGGATAAAAAACAAGATTAAAAACAGAAACACTTCCGGAATTTTGCTGTCAAGAAAGTATTTTTACATACTAAGATAATATGAATAATTCTTGCAAAAAAAAACCGACTACAAAACAATTATATGTGCATCAATTCTAAACTAAAAATATAAAAGAAAGTAATCTGTAAGAACTAGTACCCAAATCAAATACTTTTATACTTGTTGCTCTAATAACGGACATAGTTTTATACGTTCCGTATATTCAAATGTCTATCCATAACGGTTCAGCAGATAAAGCCATATACGACAAATTACATCAGATATGAGGGCACCCTTTATTTTTTTACACTTATTATTACTGACACAATAATAAAAAGTAACGGTTCCAAAGATATGGCCATATAGGTTAAACAATATCACCTAGGGGACACCCTGTCCAATTTTAAATTAAACACTTATTTTAAAGGACAGATTCTTTGTAAATTTCAAATGTCTGTTTAAAACGGTTGAAAAGTTTAACCATATGCATCAATTTACATCAACTATTGAGACGCCCTTTATAATTTTAAATATTTATAAATGTTATTATACGGGACATAGTAGTAGAGATTCTGTCTAATTTTCAAGTGTTTGTCTATAACGGTTCAAAAGATAGGGCTAGATAGGTAAAATTACATCAATAATGGAGACACCCTTTAGTTTCCAAATTTAAATTATATATGTTATAACGGACTTAGAATTACAGGTTCTTTGTAAATTTCAACCGTCTCTCTGTTACGGTTCAAAAGTTTTGCAATATACATTAAATTACATCAACTACTGGGACACCCTTTAACTTCTAATTATAAATATTTAATTTCTGATTATAAATATTGGATATTCTGCCGAATTTTCAAGTGATTGTCTACAATGGTTCATATATATAAATTGACGTCACAAATGGGGACACCCTTTAATTTTTAAGTTTATTTTTTATTAATTTCTGTTATTGGCAAGTATAGTGATATGCAGTTTTTTTAAATTTTAAAAGGGTGCCCTTTACGGTTCATAATACACGTATAAAACACGTATGTTGTATGGGGACACCCTTTAATTTTCAAAATTCTGAATTTCTTTTAAAATAGGACCACTCTGTAAGCATTTCCTTTCTAATGAAGAATTTTTAAAATCGGTTCAGAAATGACTGAGTTCTGCGGGCACAAACATAAAAAAAGCAACATTCAGACGAATTGATAACCTCCATCTTTTTTTGAAGTCGGTTAAAAAATGCGATGGATATGGAATTGTAAGACAATCAGTAATTTGTATGGCTACCATTGGCATTAATCACTGCTTGCAGACACGCTTTGATGGAATAAACTAATTTTGCACCAATTCCGTCAGACTTTTATTCTATTCCTTAAAATTACACCCTTTAACTCATCTTGGATCTTGGAACGCCACTTGGAACGCAATGTTTTTTCAAAATAAACTCACAAATTTTCAACTGGATAATCAAGGACTCTGAGCAGAAGTATACAGTACTTTGCCACAGATTTAGAAAATCACGTAATCATTATCCTGATAAAACTTGAAGTTCGGTTTTCTATCAGTATAAATTCTATATTTATTGACCATGGAAATTATACCACCAGTTAATATATTCAGGTAATGATTCGCAACCATTATGTGCACAATGAAACAAATTAGTCAAACTCCCTCACTAGATATTGACCTACAAATTGTTACAGAAAGTTTTCCAAAATTTACTACTGGAATTATGTTCCGACTTTCTAACGCTTTTAGGGGTTTCCCCCAAACTCTATTCGATCCACGGTTATACAAATGAAACATTTTGATCTCTTTGTTAAATATAAACACATCTTATTAGTCGCCAGGTTTGGAAATATGCGTTACAGCAAGAAATAATCGCCTTTTTGTGTTGCATTGTAAGCAATGGTTTGTTTCGAGCTACATTCGATAAATACCCGTTCTAATGAAAGACTTGTCTCACCATTTCGTGGGAAACTGTCACGCTACATTCATCTCTTAGTTAACTTGAAAGTATTCTTGTGGATACCAAAGGGTTTTCGTCTACCTTCTTCCTTAAAACACGTTCTGTTCTCTCCAAGGTCTTGGGAGGATGGCCAATTTACATTTTAAACAATTCTTGCACAGATTATAATAAACCAATTGAATCAGATCAGTCCATGTCATTTCACTAGGTATTTTAAATTCTTGTTAATTTTCTGAATTCGAAGAATACAGCTTAACTCGCTGTCAAAAGTCTTTTAAATGCCTGCTCTAATGCCGGATTTCAAAATAATACAACATTTCTGGTTTAAAGAAAGCACTCCAAGAAGAATGGATGGAAATTTCGCAATGCTAAGCAAAATCTTGCCGTATTGAAGGCTAAACGATTGCAGGCTTCAGAAACCAACCAAGGATTCCCTACAAAATATTATTAACAAAAATGGAGGTCCAAATACCCCAATGCCGAGACTATTACTTCATGAAAATAAGTGTACGATTTTCACTGACTGACTATTTTTACCTCCGTAGTAATTACATTTATTAAATTTTACATTTGTACTTGAAATATTTTATGTTTCCTTAATAAATGAATAAACGACATTTTTCCAATACAATATTCTGCACTTTTACCAAAAATGCTATATAATTTACTTTTTGAACAGGATTTATAAATGATATGTTCCTGTACGATTTTCACTGACATTCACCGTATGGTAAATACCTTTTGCAAAAATATATGCTTCTACCAAACCTGGTGGATTCAATGCCCCGTCACATTGGTAAGGATAACCTAATCTCTTATTAACATACATAAAACTATTATTTTGTAACTAAAATAATATGTACATATATCTATAAACTAAAATGTTTGCACATATAAATATTTTTTATGGAGATTTAAAGCTATATTTTTTCCATTTTAAAAAAAATTGTTTGATATAATTTTGTTATTTCATTTCTTTTAACTATAAATCAGTGTTTGAAAATTTAGTGAACACTATTTTGTGTATTGTACACAAACCCAGACATTTTTTTAGTGTTTGTGTATTTCATTAGCGTAGGAGGTCAAATTTTCTAAGGGGGGTGGCAAACCGACTCTTATTAGAGAATAATATTTTGAAAATAAATATGTATGTAATACATTTTTTTAGTGGTTGTGTACTACCCCTGTAGGAGATCGAACTAGTGTTTGATTAGTGTTTTACTAGCAGTACTAGTTCTCAACGGTAAACTTTACTATACCATCTTAATGCTCAAATTAACATTAAGTGTGTTTGGAAAATCACTAGTACTACTATTTGTTCTAGAACCATACTAGTACACACGGACCCAATTCCGTCCTTTGAACCAGTTTATTTTTTGTTTAGAAAATATCCACACAATTGGCGGTACTGCTCCATTTGTTACCCAAGTGAAAACAACTAAAAAAATTTTTTTATGGTTTTATTTCTACAAAATATTTAAATACAAAAGAATTGACTAAAAAAAACAAAAAAAATTTACTTATTTATATTAGATTAAAACTAAGATAAAAATACTATTTCCTTCAGCACAGCTTCTTGTAGGTAAGCTTTGATAATTCTAGACTGATTCTTTTTCCAGTCATTTTCTTGTTTGCTTTCATCTTCCAATTTTTGCAAAATCTTCACACTTTTTATGTAAATACATATTTACATATTCACTTATTTGGTTTTTTCTTTTAAAATACATACAAATGTATTTTTGTACTTATATGTACATACATTATTTTATTACTCAGAAAATGTATTTTTGTTTTGTGTAAATGCCGATTATGATATGACCATCTTAAAAAAAAAAAAAATGTAAATGGCCTGAATTTCAGTTTCCCATAAAAAGTATGAGTAAAAAAACAGCCTGGGAATTCAGTTTGAATATTTTCAGGCAACTTTCCGTTTGGCAGTACGCAGCTAAAAAGAAAACTAAACGGAATTTTTGACTATTACTGGGATATATGTTATAACAAAAAGAGTAGACTTTTTTCCTTCAACTGAAACAAAAATTAATGTTCCGGCAATTGTTTGGTAACAAAGTGTTTGACATTTTATGTTTTTTACACTTTTTAGAATATATTGTAATTATTTCAGTGTTTATAAAAAAAGTAAAAAAATACATGAACTGATATGTAGCATATCTTAAGGAACTAAGTACTGCAGAGTACAGCACGGCAATTTTTGAAAGTTGTATATCGTAAAACACAGATCGTTTCAACTACTTACACGGCACGGCACCTTTAATTTTTGATATTTAAACACAGCTGGCGCTAAAAACATATGAACTACTTACCGCCAAATAGCCAATTGAATTAAATTTGTATTTGTTTTAAGTAGCTTGCGTTTTGTATAATTTGGTTATTTTGTGAAATAGATATTTAGGTTATTAGGTGATTACATTTTTTTCTTATTTAGCGTTAATTTTTAAAATTTGGTAAGAATACTACGACTTGAGTGTGGCTATAAAATTCTGTTATTTTAGTTTCTTCTTAGTTTAGTTGCATTTTTCTCTTATAGGTGCTTCTCTATATGAGTAAGTCTTACAATAGATGTGGAATACTTTCAAATCAAAATCGAGCAAAATATTATCAGGACACCCACGACGTGGCGGGCACAGCTAGTACAAAATAAAATTTTACAAACACGACTGCATGATTTTTATTTCTACAGATGACCACATGATGAATTTTACTTTTGTAGAAATGAAGGCAAAAAAACCAAACCCGAAGTTCCGTAGAGCTGCGTACTAGGCTTAAAAATAAAATGAAGCAAAGACTTAATTTCAAACAACAAATTACGAAAGTTATACTAAAAGACAAATTTTCAGAGAAGCAAAAAGCTTCGCAGGTTCTGTTGTTAAAAAAAAAAACAATTATGTACATATATTTTATCAGTCTACAAGTGGTGCCCTTAAACTACTTCAAGTACTACTACTCATCAGTACTAGTATTTTGAAAGTTCTAACCCTGTTTTCACCAGTAGTTCTATTAATTGTAGCTTCTAGTAGCTTTTAGACTATTATCGCCTAATCTTCTGCAGGGACATTATATTTTAGTGTTCTGTAGTGTTTGTTTTTTTCATAATATACAAGTAGTATACTTTTTTGGCAAGGCTTGCGGCATTTGTATATGCATATGTCAAGCAGTCTGTATATGAAGGGTTTTTTTAGAAAGTGGTATAAGTCCATTTTTTTATATATTGAGATATTTAAGGGTTTGCGTTTGAATCAATTCGAGTGATTTTTTTTGTACTATAAACGTTTTAAATTTTATTATGAAATAATGATTTCAAAAATTATTTGAAAAAATAATCGTTTTTCGGACTTACACCATTTTCAAAAATAACATATTACAAGAAATAAAAACAGGAACAAATTTAAGGACATATTTATAAATATAGAAATAATGAACTGTTAATGCCATGTCTAGAAATCATTGAATGTATGAATTATTTTTGGTTTATTTTTTTTTATTTACCGAAAATTTGAACGGCCAAACATACTCAAATTGCGGTACCTCTGCCGGATACATAAAATTTCTCAATCGCCGCTGTTCAATATTTCATCTCGGCTTGTTCCTTTGCTTGATCTTTCATTAAAGCGAATTAAATTTACCAGGTGTGATCGATAAACCAGCTGTTTACTTTTTTTCTCTCCTTTTTTCGCCAATGTCTTGTCAAAAATACTTTATTTGATATGTGCTAGTCAAATGTCAGAGTTGTATCAATTCGCCTTGATTTTTCATTTTATTTGTGTGAAAGCGAAATGTTATGTTACGTTAGATCTTTTAACAATCACTACAATTCTCATTTGATTTCATTCTTACAGAACCCAATGCAAATCTTAATAGTATTATAATGTGAAACGGGCTATAGTAGTATCAGCTAAGGCGCAGCGTGCTCTGATGTAGCAATAATCAATTGTAATTGCAGTAAGATAGTTATTATAATTATTAGGAATGGACTTATTCCACTTTCAAAAGAAATACTTGTGCGATAGCATTTTACAGCAAAACTGTTTTTGTTTATTTTATGTCAAAATATAACATTATTGAAATTGTGACTGTAACTATGGAGAGAAGATGTGTATAGCTAATTAAAATTGCCGTTAACTTAGTTTTTTTAAAAAGTGTACTTATACCACTTAAAAAAACAACATTTCATATATAAAACACAAAATGTGTTTGTTTGTTTGTCTGTCGGAAAGCTATAACTGCCTGCACCAGTAAACCGATCTTTCTGAAATTTTCACAATTTGTTATCAGATATACGGTTGGTAAAATATGGTACTTATTTTTTGATATTCGAAGTGGGCGTGTCACCTCCCATACAAAGTAAATATTTATCATCGTGTAGCTTGGTAACAGTAATAGGTACCTCCTTAAAATTTTTCACCAGTAACCTCTATGTTAACATACATAGTTTAGAAAAAGATAGACTGGATTGGAATAGTGGGCGTGGTACCTCCCATACAAAGTGAAAAAATATTGTCCTGTATCTAGAGAACTGAACTAGGTAGCTCCTAGAAATTTTGCACCAGTAACCCCCATATTAACGTACATAGTAAAGCTAAGCACAGGCTGAATTACAATAGTAGGCGTGCCTCCCATACAAAGTGGAAAATTATTATCGTGTTCCTGCCAAACTACAATAGATAGAACATTGAAGTTTTGCCCGAATAAACCCTATGCTAGTGCTCATAGTTTGCTAAAATACAAACTGGATCGGAGCAGTGGGCGTGGTACCTCCCATATTAAGTTAAACATTATTAATGTGTACCTGGAGAACTACAATGGTAGAGTCTTGAAACTTTGCACAAGTAACCCTCAAAATAATGTGCATTGTCTACCAAAATTCAGTGGGAGTGGAACCTCCCATAAAAAGTAAAAAATTATTATCGTATAGTCTAGCAACAAACAGATTGGATGAAAACAGTAGGCGTCGTACAGTGCTTTGTTTCCATATAATGATGGGACAAAAATAGAAGGAGTTGACACAGACTTTTAAAACTTTACAGGACAGTTATATTTAGCGTACTTAAGAAAAATTTTAGTTTTTAAAAACTAAAGCAAATGTTCTTACATTTGCTATGTTATTCCACGAAAAAAATGTGAAATCATAGGTTTCTTAAACTCATCTTAATTGCTCTTGAAAAAAGGACTCTTGATCCTGTCAACTGTCCTTTATTGGAGAAAAGCAATAAATCTTTCAAAAATTATGCGAATTTTATAAATCATATAAATAGCTCTTAGTACAGAAGTGCACACAAATTTTTTACGTCACAGTAAGGCATACTCACGGTGAGAAAAAAATTACTAACGCACGATCACGCGCAATTAATTAAAAAAAATTCTTTCAATACCTAAAACGCTCTCTTCATCATTAACGACACTTTCTTTTTGTATATATTTATAAATATCTTCAAAATCAATATTATTTTCAATCTTAATATTCCCTCTTGAAAACATAAGTGGATCTGTGGATTAATAAATGAGTCATCAAATCCTTATGCGATGTTTTTTGGGTGTGCGACAATCGTAATTCCTCACATTTTTGTGATTTGCTTGTAGCACTTGTTCCGACAACCAGTCTTAAATTTTATTTTTTTTTTTAATTATTATTTGCATTTCAGAAAGGTGTTATAAATTTTATGTACCTTGTTGGCAAATTAAAATATTACATCAATTCCGTGGATTAAAATTTTATGTTCGTTAGATTTACTAGACCACAGACTTCACTTGTACTCACCTCAGAGTACAGTATTTGTGCCCATATTTATAAAAACCAAAGTTTGCTTTATGTAAAATTTCTTATAAATAAGAGATATAGAGCGTTGATTATATTTTATAGAAAATATACTAAGCTATTATACAACCTAAATTTTTAGTTCTTGTTGCAAAAAACTGCCTAATTTGTGATTTCAGCGTCCCCTTGCAGCAAAATTTTCATAACTTTTTTTGAACCCAACAAATTTGCAAAAACCATATTTTTCTTTTTTGTTTAATATTCCATCGTACTTAAAGTTATTTTAATTTTAAATTAATAATATGACTTTTTACGTGCAATAAGAAGTCACATTAACAAAATATTTGCAAAAACTACTAATAACTTATTATTGCTAATAATGTTAGCTACTAGAAAAACCAAATTTCGATCTTCTCTTTCCAAAATTTAAATGTGTGCAGCTGTTTTTAAGAAAGAGTCAAAGCTAAGTTTTATTTGTAATAATTAAAGCACATGATTATCTGACTTTTGCATCCTCTGGTGCCGTCAATAGGAGTTAAAACTTAAAAATCCTTTCGCATGGGTTCGAATTATGGTGTTAGCTGTCGAACATTATAACTTTTATTACAATACAATATATAGTTATTTTTTGTATATTTGTCTATGGAACAAAGCACTCTGCGTCGTACCTTGGATATAAACTAACACATTTTCGATGTGAGAATAGCCTGCGTTTTCAAACTAAAGGTTGGCCATACTTTTCTTTCTACCCGGGATAGATAGTTTAAAATAACAATCCAAACGAATACTAATAGTAAATGCACTATTTTGATGTAAATGGATCGATTTAGTACATTTTAAGTTATTTATTTATTTATTTAAATTTTGAAGGCCCCAACACTATAAGGTTATATAGGCCTTTTTACAATTCATTATTTAATATAACTTAATGCTAATCTTAATCTTTGCTATTAATAAGTAAAATCTAAATTAAATTATACAAATTGATTTCAGTTAAGAATTTTTTAACATTTTCAAATTCATGTTCATTATTAAGTATTTCAATGTTGTTTATATTATATTTAACGCGATTCTCATGGTGTAGTCTGCATTCATTAAATATGTGGAAAACATCTAATGTTTGACCACAATTACAAAGTGGAGGTTGGGTTTTTTCAATAATATGTCTATGGGAAAATAAGCAATGTCCAATTTTTAATCTATTTAGTCTAATAAAATCTTGTTTCGATAAGATGGACGAATTGAACTTGTGTGAAACATTTTTCTGAATTTTGTATAACTTTGCTGTTTGATTATTTTGCCACATATCATTCCAAAGATCAAATATGTATTTCCTAATGATCTGCCGGTAATCTGAATAATTATATTTGTATTCCGTAGAAATATTTTCATTTAAGGAATTCTTAGCAAGAGTGTCTACTGTTTCATTTCCATTTATATTTAGGTGACTAGGTATCCACAGAAAGCATATTTCGTTGTTTGGTAGGTTAGTTATAGTTTCTCTTGTCCGATTTATGATCGTGTTGCTACTGAATGGATCTTGTAATCCTTGTAATGCACTTTTACTGTCTGATATAATAAGAGTTCTTTGATCAACATTTTCAAGGTTTTCGATGCAAGTTTTTATAGCTAGTAGTTCACTTGTATATATATTGATGAGTAATTATGTATTCTTTTTGATATGACTAAATTCTCCCCAAAAACTGCAAAGCCAGCTTTCTCATTTATGTCAGAACCATCGGTAAATAAACAAAGGTGGTTTTTATATATTGTATTTCTTAATTCTAAGTATTTCTGATGTACTTCTATGGGAGTCATATCACGTTTGTTACAGTATGCAAGGGAATAATCTACCTTTACATCATACAGGGACCATGGTGGAGTATCAGCTATTATTATATTATCAATGGAATCTGTAGTTAAAAGATATTTTGAAGTTATTTTATCAAATTCTTGGGCAGCTCTCACATAAAAAGGATAATATTTTTCGGATTTTGCTAGAAAGTGATTAATTTTTGTTCTATTAGTAATTTTTTCGTATAAAGGATGGTTTTGTAATGCGAGAATTTTTAATGTGTAATTAAGAAGATACTTTAATCTTCTTAGGTATAGAGGAGGACATGAGGAGATTATTTGCATGCTAATAGCTGGGCTTGTTTTAAAAGCTCCAATAGAAAGTCTTATTCCTGTATTTAAAATAGGTTCCAAAATTTTCAAATTTGTTTTGTTAGCAGACGGATAAATAATTGATGCATAATCTATAGTTGGTAGTACTATTGAACATAAAATTTTAAGAAGGGTTCGCGGGTCAGAACCAAATTGGGAGCATCTTAACATTTTAATTATATTTAGCTTTGAATTGGCTTTGGCCTTTATATTATGTATATGAGCTTTAAAAGTTAATTTTCTGTCAAAGGTGATTCCTAAGAATTTGTATTGTTCTACAAATTTTATATTTTTACCATATAGTTTTATTGTAGGATTGTCTTGAGCTGTTTTTCGTCTAGAAAATTTTATGGCAACTGTTTTCTCATCATGAAATTGAAAACCACTAGTATCATTCCAAGTTTCTAGTTTTTTAATTGTATTTTGGATTTTATTAGCTATAGCCGAAACTTTTTTGCCTGAGCAGTATATAATAAGGTCATCAGCATAGAGTAATGCCTTAACATCTTTATGACAATTTTTTAAGATATCATCAATCGCTAGGAGGAAAAGGGTGACACTAAGTACAGATCCCTGAGGGACCCCGTTTTCTAAATCATAGTAATTAGATGTTGTGCCTCCTACCATGCAACAAAACTTTCTCTCTTGCAAAAAATTAGATATAAAGGCAGCCATGTTTCCACGTATTCCAGCCAAATTTAATTTCTTGAATATTAATTTTTTCCATACACAATCGTAAGCTTTCCGTATGTCAAAAAAGACAGCTACTAAATCTTTTCTTGAGGAAAAACTTTCCATTATATCGGAATGTAAAATTGCTAAATTGTCTATTGTTCCTCTATTTTTCCTAAACCCGGATTGGTTGACATTTAATATGTTATTCTTTTCTATATGATAAACTAGTCGTTTATTTATCATTCTTTCCAAAAGTTTACAAGTGCAGTTGGTAAGAGATATTGGTCTGTAATTATTTCTATTCGTTCCATCTTTTCCCGGTTTTAAGACTGGAATGACTATAGCATTTTTCCAATTTTTTGGGAAAACTTGTTTTAACCAGATTGTATTATAAAAGTCTAAAATATATTTTGTGGCATTTGTGTCTAAATTTTTTAACATTTCATATCTTATATTGTCTGGAACCGGTGATGTACCATGACATGACCTAAGCGCAGATTTTAGCTCAGTTAAAGTTAATTTAGTGTTATATGATTCATCATTGTTGGATGAGTCAATAGGAAAATTAGTGGTTATTGCATATGATATAAATTTTGTTGAGTAATTTGAAGAAAACGAGTTTTGTGCGAAACTAATTGCTAAAGTATTAGCGATATCTTTAATATCTGTCAGAAGTGTTTGGTTGTCATCTAATGCTGTGATTTGGTGGCAGTTAGAGTGTCCGTTAAGCGATTTGATTTTTCTATATACCTCTGATGAGGAGGTTTTTAAATTTATAGAGTCACAAAATTCTGTCCACGATTTCCTCTTACTTTCTCTGATAGCTTTACGAGTTTCAGATTTAGCTTTTAAAAATTTTTCTAAATTTTCCGAACTCATATTTCTTTTGAATTGCTTTAGGAGTTTTCTTCTTTCCTTAATTAGTAATTTTATATTATTATTCCACCAAGGGACTTCTTTCCTGTTGCATATTGTAGGCTTAAGTGGAATGGCTTCGTGAGCCGAACTTAAAATAGTTTCTGTAACGTAGTTCTCAATTTCATTGATGTCGTAAAAGCTGGTCAAAGGTTTATTAAAATTGCAATTAAATTTTTCCCAGTTTGCCCGTTTTATATTCCAGCAGGGTCTGCGTTCATAGTTTGGTGCGAATCCAGTTATATTAATCATAATTGGATAATGATCACTACTATATAAATCATCATTAATACTCCATTCAAATAAATGTTGAATGTTGGGAGAAACGAGACTTAAATCTATATTACTAAAAGTTTGGTATGCAAAACTAAAATGAGTAGCACAATTTATATTGTTTAAAATATTAAGATTATTTTCATCTATAAATTCTTCAATAATATTTCCTCTTGAGTCTGTTCTACTGGATCCCCAAATGGTATTATGGGAGTTAAAGTCACCTAAAAGCAAATAAGGAAGGTTGAATTGAGATGTTAAATTAGTTAGATCACTTTTGGAAATGTTTTCTGATCCTGGAAGATAAATGGAGCAAATAATAAATTTTATTGGGAATTTGACTTTTATCGCTACTACTTGATATTGGGAGGAAATTGTTATTTCTTCTCCATCAAATAAGTTATTTAGATAAATACAGACACCACCATGAGCAATTGAGCCTGAAAAAGAATTTTTAAAGAAACAAGTAAAATTTTTTAGTTTTGTGTGATAATTGCTTTTAAATCTAGATTCTTGTATACAAACGGCTAGGCAGTTAAATTTAGATGTAATAAGTTTAACTTCATCAAAATGATTTGCAAAACCGTTACAGTTCCATTGTATTATTTTATATTGATTACTCATTAAAGGTAAAGTCACTAGAGTCGTCTAAACTATCTTCAATTGTGCTTGCTGGGTTGTCATTTGTTACTAAAGGTATGTTAGTTGGGTTCTCTTTCTTTTTTTTTCTTTGCATTTGATAATTCACGCTTCTTTCTCTTTGAGATGTTTTTTGGTAATAATTCAATTTTTGATCCATCTGTTTTTGTTATTTTGCGTACTGGAGAGGTTGTTGTTGTTTTTGGATTTGGATCAGCTGTTGATTTCGTGGTAGGTTTTTTATCTCCACTTTCTTGACATTTGCAATTGCAATGTTTTATTATATTTGCATATGGTGTTGGTAGAGTATGTTGTCTATCATATTCTCTTCGCGCTTCATTCATTGTTTTCTTTTGTGTTACTTTAATTTTTTGAATTTCATATTCTTTCATATAAGAAACACATTGTTTTGAAAAGCTGCTGTGTTGTTGTTCGCAGTTAGCGCATTTTGGTGGTTTATCACATCTTTCACGTTTGCCGGCTTCGTCAACTGATGTATGTTCGACATTACTACAATGTGGGCACATTTTATCTGGTGACGAACATCCCTCTGAAACATGTCCAAATTGGAAGCATTTAAAGCATCGTAGTGGATTAGGAATGTATGGTTTAATCATAGTATACATATAGCCCAATAATATTTTTTCTGGCAAATCACTAACGTTGAACGTTATTATGTACAAACCATGGTCATTGGTTGTAAGTGTTTTTGTTTCGGGATCTCTCCTTTTCAATCGTTTAATTTCTATGACACTGGGATTTTGTTCACGAATTTCTCTTAACAGTTCGTCATCAGAAAGGCGCCGTAGTTCATTGGAGTAGAATATTCCTTTCGATTTATTTAGTGAGGTGTACTCTTCAACTTTTACAAAAATGTCTAGGGATAAAGACATCATTTGGATTACTTTGCTTGCTTGTTTCCCATTGAAACATTGTATGAGTAGTTGTCCAGATCTCAGTTTTTTACATGATTTTACTTTTCCTCCGACTGCATCTATGGAACGTTGTATGAGAAATGGTGAAACGTCTGCGAGACCTTTATCTGCGTGGACCCCTGCTCTGCTCATTATAAGAAAAATTGGATGTATAGAATTCGGATTTTTCACCGTTTTGTCCCTGTCAAAGAGGAGACCCCCCATTGTGGGAACTAAATGAAACCATAAAAGCTGTAAACTGTTTGTGTTTTTTCTTTTGTATTTTTTTTTTTTTTTTGTTTAATATAAGAAAAAATTTATTTTATTTTATTTTTTTTTCACGTGCAAATGGAAATTTATTTATTTTATTTTTATTTTTTTGTTTGTTTTGTTTTACTTCACTTCTAGTCAAGACGTTAGTAGAAGTCAGTGTTCACTCACCGAGAGTAAAAACTGAACGACATTTTAAGTTACATAAGTTTGAATAACACTGGTTTACAAACTTATTTTGTTTAATGTTTAAAATTTATATTGCTTTTTTAAAATAATAAAATTTTTTACATATATATTTTTCATTTCGACCAGGTAATGTTACCTTTGGTTTATTCTTAACGTATACTACCATAGACTACATAGATAGCCAACTCTTCCAATGTCAAAAAGTGGCTATAAATGTCATCACACTTAAGGATACGGTGTGAATGCAACACACATAGGGGAGTAAATTTGTACTTACATTAAGACGCTTTAACGCGATATTTTGTTGCACTCTCCAAGGATATAAAAAATTTTGAATTTTTTCAATTTATTTACAATTGTATACAAATGTATTTTAAATTTTTTAAAACTAAAATCAATTAATTTTTGTTGAAATTTGTTAAGTGAAATTTATTTCTGCACAGTATTGTATTTTTTTGTCTTTTAAGGGATGAAATTTTCAATACAGAATAATAAATAATTAAAATTAGTATTTAGTCCAACCATTTTCGTACATAAATATAGCAGCAAAAAATACAAAATTCTTATTTAAAAACAGAAGAAATATTTAATTTTAACATCTAAAATTGATTGTAAAAAATATAGTTTTTTCACAAATTTTTCTACCAATACATTCATAGACTTAGGTTTTTTGACAAAAGACTTAGGTTTTTGACATTTCAGTTGCCTATCTTCGTGTTATCTATGTATACTACTCTTTGGAGCGTCACTCATAGTCACCTCCTATTAATTTGTTTGTATCGGATAAAAGAGACTGAGTTGTAGTAGATCGAATTTAGTGGATCGATTTTCAAAAACTTTGGATATTTCAGAAGCTGTTTTTATCACAAATAATCACAATAGCTCTATTTTTATAATTTTCATATTTGATTTAAAAAAATTTTTGACAGAATGGGCCGATATATAATAGAAAAAAAATGCTTTAATAAAAAAGAAAACACTAACATTTATTTTTTTATAAAATGTTTTATTTATATAAATATTTTAAAATATTTTATTTATACAAATATTTTATTTTGGTTTTTGTTAGTGCATTGATTTGATGGTAAGAGTAATTGAGAAACACCAATGTACCGATATCTTATAGTTTCGTGGCCAAGAAACCCTAATTGATCTAAAAAATGCAATACCAAGTTAAAACAAACATTTTCACTGTAGGCTGTGTATATATCAAAGCGAATCCATTGATCAGGTGAAAGCGAGCGACAACAAGTACAACAATAAAAACCAAGATGTATTTTGTTTTTGTTTGGTTGCTGGTTTTGTCAAAATAAATTAATTCGCCTTAATTTATATATACTATTTTATTATACTATTTTTAATTAATAGTATATTAAAAGTTTAAGGGATAAAGAATCTGATATGCAATAAAACTATGTGAATTATATATCACATAGTTGGTAAATTCATCTCCTATTTCTCTTAGTTTGATTGATTTTAAGTTTGTGTGTTATAATTGTGTTGTTGTATATAAAATAAAAAATTCAATAGTTGTGATTTCTGGTCTTTTATATTTATTTTTTGAAAATTTAAATTTTGTGTTTTGTTTTAATTTTTGTTACTAAATAAACAAATTTTGAAAGAACCAGCCGGAAAATAACATAAACAAACAAAGCTGTGCTTTCAACAGCACCTGATATAATTTCGCCTTGGTATACTTATATGTAATTTGAAAGTCAATGACATAAAACCACCTGCAAAAAGAAGAAAATTATTAATATGCTGCTTCTGTTTTATAAGCTAGCGATCTGTCTAGAAAATTTGTATAGAAATAACTCAAAAAATTGAGTGCTTTGCATACAAGTTTTCTAGACAACAGCACATAAATAAATATTTAATGAAACAAATAAAAATTCTACTCAATTTACTTTCAAAATGAGGTAATAAGTAATAATGGACTTTGATTTTCAGAACACTAAAAAAAGTGAATTTACAGAACAGGGGTGATTTTTAAAACCTAAGTTAACTTTTTGTAAATGTAAAAAATGTACCTTAAAGTACAAATATAACCATAACATATACTGAGAAGGAAAAATAGTTATTTTTTTACATTAGCACGTTTTGACCGCTGGATTGACGCGATTGGTCTTTGAAAAGTTGGGATCGCTGGTAGAAAGATCTCAAGCAGAAAAACAGTTATTTTTTTGTTACACAAACACTAGGTAGGTAAATTTTCGAACACTGCTTTAAATACGAAAAAAATATATTTTGCCAATTTCTATTGTTGTTTTAATTCATATTAAAGTTAAAGCATTGCACATACATATACATATGTACATAATTATTTGACTGGGGTAATAGTGCGCCACCTACAACGTAAACAATTAAACAATTTTTTGAGTAGCATAGCATTCTGGCATTTTGCCAGACTTTTTTATAATTGAATTATACGATTGTGTAGGATAGTGAATCCTGGCTTTTCGTGCACGTCAAAAAACTTTCAAGTTTTATTTTTTTAACAGTTGATCCAGAAAATCAAGAAGAAAGAGTTGGCGAAATATCTGTACAAATCGATCTTTACTCGCATCCTGGCACCGGAGAATATAAAGTGAATGTAAAAGGTAAATATTATTTTCAACTAAACGCCTTGAACAATAAGTCTGATATACGACTGGAAAGCAATCTATGGTGTTGAGCCTTGACAACACATTTCTTTTAATTTTTTGTTTTGTTTTTTATTATTATGAGTGTTCACCACAAAAAAAAAACTGTTTGGGACGTATTTCTGATCGCCTATATATGTGCATATGTATATAGACAATATATGCCTGTTTCATCAGCAATATTAAAAACATTTTTACATCAATTAAATAGCCACCAATAACTGGGACAGGTACGCTGTGTGCCCGTTGGCCTACAAAATTACTTGGTACTGCAAATCAGCTACGTGTTACACGTTATAGGTCTGGTACTGGACTGGTACGTTATTAACCCCGAAAGCAATAACGTTAAAGAGACGTGAATCTCTTTGACAAATATGCAAGCGAAAAGCGCTATAAATCTTTAGGGTGGGCTACATTATGATTTCCTTCTGGTTTTTTCAAAATAAAACTCCAAATCATAGATAAGCTACATTACCTTTATTTAAGCCTAAGGCAATGACAGATAATGTGCTTCGCAGTTTCAAGTTCAAGCATGGAGCTTACATCTTGAGAAATTGCCTATCTCACCGTAAAATCGGCTTCTTGTGGATGTGGCAATGACATACATATAATGTACTTTTCAGTTTCGAGCTCATCCTCGTACTTTCTTAATAAATCCGAAATGCTATTGTCCCATTAACTGGTGCTACCTCTAACCAAACAATAACCCCTAATTACACCTAAAAGACCTAATTATCTATACTTATAAGAACTCTCTTGGTCAAAGCAAGAAGTATGTTAATGATTACAACGTACAGTGCCCCCAATACTACCATAACTTTATGTAAGTGCGTTTATTCATTTTCGCAACCTATACTAGTGGACACTAGTGCCACAGGCGATGGATGCTGAATTTATTCATTAGACAACTATCCTAGCCTTAAATTAAATTTTTGGCTTAAACTTTTAACACTATATATCTTTGTAGTTCTGGCTGCAAATGACCTTAAATGGCAGATACCATCTGGCATGTTTCGACCCTTTGTTGAGATCAATCTTATTGGTCCACATTTACAGGAAAAGAAACGTAAATTTGCTACCAAATCTAAATCAAACAACTGGTCGCCAAAATACAACGAATCCTTTAATTTGTAAGTATAAAAGTTATAAAAAAATATATTTATTTAAATATGCATTCGATGCTTTAAACACGTACCCTAAAGCACTATTGGCACTGAAGAGCAACTGGATTTTTTCGAGTTGCATATTTGCGTTAAAGACTATTGCTTTGCCCGGGACGATCGTTTAGTGGGTGTGGCCGTTATACCTCTAAAGGACATACAAGAAAAGGTAAGCTTGTTTTTAAAAACTTATATACATATGAACTCGTATATACCTTACATTTATATATACCTTACGTTTACGAGAGTAAGTCAATATGTCTTTACAAAATCGAAAACAAAAAACACTGGCGAATTATTCTCATTCAGTTTTTCTGAACGCGTGAATAAATGCAATTGTATGACTCGTGACTCACTCAGTAGCTTGTAGTAGAGCTTTGCAGACTAGATCTTGACAAACTTCTTCCACCGTACATTATTAAAGTTGAAATTCAAAGAAAAACAGAAATTTAAAGCAAAAACATTTAAATTGGCTGATAGATTATGTTCCCGGTATTTCGTGATATGAATCAAATTATCTACATTGATTATATGGAAAAAAATTATGGAGAACAGTATTTACCGCTGATATGCATGTCGGTTGTAAGCATTGAACGGTTATAGACATCCGAGCCTAACAATTTCTTTATCTACAATTTTAATAAATTTGATGTAAAAATTACTTTTATATTTTTCAATAATAATATAAATTGTTTCATCTCTCTTGTATGTTTCACATCTATTATAAATCAGCTGAACTTTAAAGACTATATAATTTAGGATGACACAACATAAGTAAATACTTTGTTTTCGATGCCGAATACTTTTACAATATCAAATGAAATTTTTAGTTGTGTCACGCTTGACATTTCGATAGAGACTTTAAATGAAAAGAGATTTTGCGAATAACCCTACATTTTATCTCATAAAGCAAATTATATTTCTAGTGATTTTGCCGGTATTTAAAAGATTGGAGAATGTTATTGCATAAATTAATTTAATTTGCAATTTTCGTATTGTCTCTTTGGACTATTATAGTCAGTTATTTGTTGCATAAAGTTATTTGCGTTGTGACAATATGTTTTTTACAGTGAAGAAAACTGTTTTGCTCAAAATATTCCATAACAAATACGAAGCCATTCAAGTTTCTCAGACCAGAATTATGTCACTTTATCAAAAATTTTTCAAAAGTTAATTGTCCTGCATAGAAGCTAGTTGCAAACCTGATTCAGCAGAAGAATTATTATAATAGAATTCAACACATACGCAACCACCTGAAACCCGTGATTTAGAAATTTCAAGATTTCAGGAATCTTAGCCCATGTAGGAGGGCTATACAGAAAACCAGAAATTTTATGAACGAGGACACAGAATTGTCAATTAGTCAAACAGAAGTAGAAGTCTCCAACGAAGACTAACAATACAATAGTAACAATAAAAAGTAGATATCGATATCCAGAAAAAATATCGTTTCATCCCTAAAGATAATTCTGGAACCGCAAACAACGACTATTCAAATTTAAACTAAAAAAATCAAAAAAGTGTAAAAGAAACTAACAAACATTTTCTCATTTTAACGTTTTGCATTAATTTTCATTCTTTATTTTTCAAGTTTTATTTGTTTGTTATAAAACAAAATTTACTTTTAAAATAATGTTTCTTTTTGTTAATTTAAAGAAAAAGTTTCGAGCTGCATGCTGAGAAAAAAGTTTTTTCCAATTTATTTATTTTTTTTTTTTGTCAGATAACAAAATTGGCAAACGGCAATTTTTGCAATTGGAAACAGTTGCTTTTGGCCTTTAAATATTATTTATTATGCTAATTACCCATAATAATTCTTAATAAAAATGCAATTTATTTGCTGGGGGAAACAGTTTCATTAACTTCTCATATACATACATACATATGTATATGTACATATAATATTTCATAACAATCGGAAAAATTGCCTTAAATGTCACATTGATGTAAATGTGGATATGATTATTTATGATTTAGTGAGTGATATATGAACTTTTAATGCAAAAACCGAATTTTTATATAAGCATTGCAGATGCATGTATGCATTTAAAGTCGTGCTTACATACATACTACTTTTTCCGTTGACATTAATTCTTACTTCAGTTTTAGCTTTTTTCGTTTTCAAAAATGTTTAAATTTTCTTTTCAGGTTTTCCTTTTTTAATTTCACTTGGTTTTTTTTTGTTACAAAGAGAATGAAACAATTTGCTTCTTATGCAGCAAGACGTACTTTTTTTTTACCGTAATAGCAAAATAGTTAATAACACGTTTTTACCTTTAAGTCGTTCGTAATTGATTGAGATCATAGGCACATGTGTTTTTTAATGTTTTTTTAAGGACTAATTGTCTTCTTTTTAAAATATCAAAAAAGGTACCTCAGTCGGGGAGGCATAATATTAAGGGTGAAATGTTTTAACATTTTTATATATACGTTGACAGTTGAACTACCTTTGAAAATGGACGAAAATAAGTCTAACTGTTAAACTCCATATAAAAAATAACAAATTGTCCCCTTCCTATTATGCCCCTCCTACTAAGGGCACCTTGTTCGATATGCCTTGGATGCAGGATTTGATTATTGTAAAACTTTATTCTGTTTGTTTTAGGGATCTGTTGCTTCTTGGCTGTCATTGCAAAGAAGAATTCAAATGGATGAGACGGGTTGGACGATTTTACGTATTTTGTCACAACGCAATAATGATGAAGTCGCCAAAGAATTCGTTAAGCTTAAATCGGAGATACGTCAAGAACCAACAGCAGGAACGTAGAAAAATTTATGAAGCTTACAAATTAACTCACTGTACGCACACATCTCCATACACTTGAGAATAACTACATACATACATATAAAACATACCTATTTGCATGCAAATTTAAAGACTTTCATACGTTTATATACATACATACATACATACATGCATAACAAAACATACTTAAGTACATGCATACCTACATAACTACTTATATATGTCGAATATTATATATATATATATATATATATATATATATATATATATATATATATATATATATATATATATATATATATATTTATTTATTTATTTATTTATAAATAATACATAAACAAAACAAATATTATTAATATTAATAAATAATAAAATACTTACTTTAACAACTTAATTTTGGAAAGAACCTAAAATTCGATTTTACTTATATACATAAATACCTATAAATATTGTTAAAATCTACATTGTATTCATATATGTATGTACATACATATTTAAGTATGTATGTATGTATATACTTATTAACATTTAGCAACTAGGAAAGTAAAGTAGGGCAAGTCCAATCCCTATTATTAGTAACAAGTTGAGTAATTAAAAAAGTTGCTTGCGTATAGGAAACTTTTTGTGAAATAAATAAAACGGTTATGTAAATTTTTTGTTTTAATAAAAAAAATACTGACTCAAAAAAGTCGGCGTGCAAAACGCAATTGCACAAAAGATTATTTATATACATATGTATACAATATATGTATATACAAAGCACAAAATGTGTTTTTTTGTATGTAAGTTTGTTGGAGAGCTATATCTGCCAACAGCAGTGAACTGGTTTTTCTGAAATTTTTTTTACAGTTTGTTATTAAATATACGGTTGATAAAATAGGGTACTTATTTTTTTGACATTCGACGTGGGCGTTGCACCTCAAATACAAAATAAATATTAATCATCGTGTAACTTGGTAACAGTAATAGGTATGTATTAAAATGCATGTATTAACATGCATAGTTTAGAAATTGATAGACTGGATTGGAATAGTGGGTGTGGTACCTCCCATACAAAGTGAAAAAATATAATCCTGTATCTAGAAAATTGAATTAGATAGCACCTTGGAATTTCGCAGTAGTAACGCCCATATTAACGTACATAGTCAAGCTAAACACAGGCTGAATTGGAATAGTGGGCGTGGTACCTCTGATACAAAGTGAAAAATTATTATCGTGTTCCTGGCAAACTACAATAGATAGAGCCTTGAAGCTTGGCACGAGTAACTCCTATACTAATACGCACAGTATACCGTGGTACCTTCCATACAAAGTGACAAATTATTATCATTTACCTAGAGTACTATAATAGGTATGGTCTTCAAAGTAAGTAAAAGTAATCATCATACCCATACAAAATGTGAATCGCTCTACATTGACAATACATACAGTCTGCTGAAAAATTTAAACAAAATTGCAATCAATACAATATTTTGGCTTCTATATAAGTGCCCGAACAGAATAAAAGCTCGCAATGGAAAGCGGTCTCTTGTTTGTATGTAGTAACAATAAATTTTATTCTTAGAATATTGAAGTTGTCCAATAATCCTTCTTATGAATATTCGAATATTTTTTTTTAGTTTTTAATTACATATATTTTAATATATATTTTTATTTTTTTTTTTTTATACGAAGTTTGATTTTGTTTTCTTAAGATCTTATGATCATTACATATTTTTTACAATATTTTTAACAAAATATAAAGCATATGGTATTTTATTTATTCATTTATGTTTTATTTATTCATTTATTTAGAAATGTTTTTTTGCGAATGTCGAATAATTAAAAAAAAAGTCTCCCCAATGCAGAATTGTCAGTAGACCTTTTTTAAGTACCATGCAGACAGCAGTTTTTTCAAACGCGTTAAACGCTACGAGAATTCCTTAGCATTTATGCCTTTGAAATTTAAGAAACAAAAAGAGATTTGTGCTTTATATTAAAGCTATATTATTAAAAGTTCCTCACATTCGTACCCAACAAAAGTAGAAAAAGTGTGGTTATCTATACTAAACAGTTGAATGAGCAAGCTCATCTATGCTTGTGCTCCTAACCTTATGAGCATGTGATCATACTCGAACACAAACTAACTTATTGAACACAAGCCCACTCAACTCTTAGTGAGCAAACCTCTGTTCGTATCGAGAATGATAAAAGACAAATAAAATTTTAATTTTCTGCGCTTGTCGGCCTAATGTCGTTACGAAACTATCTTCCTATTCCCTAATATTTCTATATAAATTAGGAGAGTTTATTTGCAGGGTTACGTTTTTGCCTATTTTTTTTTTAATTCAATTCAATTTATTAATCATAAAATAATAACAAAAGTATTACAATAATATAATATATATATATATATATATATATATATAATATATAATATAAGTGATTCAAAAATCAAACTAATAAACTGTACTGAATAAAATTTTAATCGCGCTTAATACTAGTCTGAGAAGCCTAAGGCTTGTCTGCAGAAATATAATATATTAAACATTCAATAAATAAATATTCATTACGAATTTAGAAACATAGTTTTTTACAAATTTTTTTCTTTTGTGTACATTGGTTATGTTCATTATTTCATATGGTAACTTATTCATTATTGTTGGCAGGGAAACATTTAACGTGCTCTTTCCATAGTTGTTTTTATATTTAGGGATTTTGAATTTACCGGCAGCTCGAGATCTTGTGTGGTGTGTGTGGTCAATCACGTGTAGGAAACTAGGTTCATTGAAGAATTCGTTGGTTAAAGTTATGTAGTATATACTTTTAACATTCAGAACGTTGAGTTTTTTAGCCAGGTTCTCGTTTTGGCCAGAGTTTCGTATCGAGTTGTTAATATAGCTGTTGTTGATATGTTCATTTGCTGGGAAGTTAAAGCCACTGTGGAGCGAATTATAGTTGAGGTTGCTGCTACTGTAGTTGTTTCTATTGATATTATTGAAGTTTTGGTTCTTCTGCAGCATTTTCAGTAGTCCATTTTGTGTATTCTGTAGCTATCTAACAAAGGTTGCATTTCCCCACGCTGTTATACCATGCCTTAGATAAGATTCAGGGAGAGAGGCACGACTAAGGCTCGCGGGCTTGGGTGGTGGTTCGTTGCAGTCCAGAAAAAGGGTGACATCAAAGTTGTGCCAGTGCTACTTTCAAATGACAAGTTTCTCATCTCGGGCTTAGATGGTATGGCCCTCACGTATCCCTCCCCTAACCATGGTATCCTCTTTGTAAGTAATCTAGAATACCCCTAAATCACTCCACCACTTCACACTTACCTCTCTTTTATTTCTTTCTGCTAATTAAAAAATCATCGTCGATCACGTCATGTTAAGTTGTAATGTTATATATATATATATGGATGTATATTATTGTATATCTTTAATTTTGAGTTTCTTACATTAATTCTTAAAGTTTTACTTTTGGACAAAAATATTTATTGTTACTCTATTACCAAGATAAACTCATCTGGAGAGTGATTTAGGGGTTTTCTAGATATCTCACAAAGAGGATACCACGGTTAGGGGAGGGATACGTGAGGGCCATACCATCTAAGCCCGAGATCAGAAACTTGTCATTTGAAAGTAGCACTGGCACAACTTTGAAGTCACCCTTTTTCTGGACTGCAACGAACCACCACCCAAGCCCGCGAGCCTTAGTCGTGCCATAGAGGCAAAGTTGCCAGTGTGCAGGATAGAAAATGGGGGAAGTTTTTAGGAAATAATTCGAGGGAAGAAAGTCAGTCCGTCTGTCCAATGAAAAAGCAGCCAATAAGTAAACGTAGAAGAATAATTGCCAACCAATAGGTTCCCAGTTGTTCTTAAAAGTTTAGATAGTTTGTTAGATTGCTGTTTGTCACTAATATTGTGCTTGTTTTTATTTCCTAACCTCAAACTTCTTGTTAAAATAAAATAATAAAGAGAAAACAAAAGGAAGACCTATTTATTATGTTAGTAATTAATATGGCTCGTTTGTGTTATTTTCTCTTTTGTTTTTTTAATTTTTATTTTATTAAATATATGACAAGTTTTGCAATTTCATAGCTGATTAAGCATATCATTTGCGTATGTAATATATAACAATGGGCCTAATTTTGATCCTTGAGGTACACCATGAGTAGCATCGATTTCACAACATACTCTGTATGTTGTGCAACTCAAATAGTTTTTAAACCATAACAGGCAGTTACCTCGTATACCATTTCTTTCCAAGATAGTTAACAATTTATTGTGTGACAGGGTATCAAAAGCTTTACTAAAATCGATAAATTGTGCTAAACAGTGGTAATTGCTGCTCAAACACTGATTTACATAGCTTGAGAAATATCCGACGAGCTTATTAATATTTTTCCCCTTTTGAAAGCCAAATTGATTTTTGTTTATAATTTTGAATTTTTCTAAAAATTCAATGAGCCTTCTAACAACAACCTCTTCAATTATTTTCTCTATAACTGGTAGAATCGAGATTTGTCTGTAAATATTATAATCCGATTTATTGCCTTGTTGTATATTGGTCGTATTAGTGAAATTTTGAGCAGATTTGGTATACATGCTTTATTTAAACACGAATTGATGAAAACTGTCAAAACTGGTGTCAAAAAACTTGCATTATTTTTTAAATCTTTTGGTCTAATTTCATCGAAACCTGCACTCTTTTTTACATTAAGGATATTCAGTATATTATAAATCTCTTCTTCATTAGTGGGGTAAAATACATAGAATTACTTACTGTTATAATTGTGCTGTTTGTAGTGTTAATGTTGCAATTATGTAAAATTTTTTGAACATTTTTGTTAAAGCCCTCTGCAAAGTTATGTAAAATTGTTTTAATATTTATATTTTTAAAGTTTTGTAAAATTATATTGTCTATGCTGTTTATTTTTTTCCCGAGTATTTATTTATTAATTGCCAGGTAAAAAATTTTAGTCTATAATAGTTGTTTTTGGCATAATATATTTTCTTATTTAAAAAGTTTCTAAATTTTTTATAGTTTATTTCATAAGTTTTATTATTAGGATTATTTCTCCATTTTTTGTAAAGTTTATCCCTAGTGTCACAGTCTTTTAGGATCATTTCATTAATCCACAGATTATTAGATCTAGATTTTTTATGTTGTATTGTTCTTGTTGATTTGCTGTATATTTCACTAAACTTTTTATAAATCTTATTATAGACATCGCTTGCATTTTCACTTTGAGAAAAATAATCATTCCACTTCGTCTTCCTTATTATTTGATTTACTTTGTAATTAACAATACTTTTGGCACTCAGATGTACACTGATTTCTTTGCTCTGATTTTGTTTGTTAGCAGAAAAGAAAAGAGAATAATGATCTGAAGTTGTTGTTGTTATTACTGATGTATAAGTTTGTGTGTTTATTTGGGTTGTTTTATTAACCGACTTCAAAAAAGAAGGAGGTTATCTATTCGTCTGAATGTTGCTTTTTTTTTTTTGTATGTAACCGCAGAACTCAGCCATTTCTGAACCGATTTTAAAATTTTTTGCTTTATTTGAAAGGTTATGCTTCAAGGTTGGTCCCATTTTAAAAACAGTTCATTATATTAAAAATTAAAGGGTGTCCCCATACAACATACATGTTTTTTACGTGTATTAAGAACCGTAAAGGGCAGCAAATTAAAATTTTAAAAAATTGCGTGCCTCTATAGCTCCCAACAGCAGAAATTAATAAAAAAATAAATTTAAAATTTAAAGGGTGTCCCCATAGGTGACATAATATGACCTATTTTGGTCTATCTTTTGAACCGTTATAGACTAAACCTTGAAAATTTGACAGAATGTCGATTACTATGACCGTTATAATAAAATGTATAAATACTCAAAATTTTAAATTAAAGGGTGCTCCAATAGTTCATTTAATTTGATGTATATGGCCATACTTTTGAATAGTTGTACACAGACCGCTGAAATTTACAAAGAACCTGTAGTGCTAAGTCAGCTATAACAAAAAGTATAAAATTTTGAATTTGGAACTTAAAGGGTGTCCCAATAGTTAATGTAATTCTATGTATGTGGCCAAACTTTTGAACTGTTAGAGACAGACAGCTGAAATTTACAAGGAACCTGTATTGCAAAGTCCGCTATAGCAAGTATACACTTTGAAGTTAGAAATTAAAGGGTGTCCCCATAAATTACGTAATTTGATCTATATGACCCTATCTTTTGAACCGTTAAACACAAATACTTGAAAATTAGCAGAATGTCCACTACTTTCTCTGGTATGATAACAAATATATATATTTGGAATTATAATGTAAAGGGTGTCCCAATAGGTTATGTAATTTGATATATATGGTTAAACTTTTTAACCGTTATAGACAGGTAGTTGAAATTTACAAAGAATCTTTGTGACCAAGTCCTCTATAACAACAGGTCTTTAATTTAACATTGTAAATTAAAGGGTGTCCGAATAGGTGATGTTATTTGATCTGTGTGCCCCTATCTTTGAAACCGTTATAGACAGAGGCTTGAATGGTGTCCCCATACAAGACGGATGCTGGTGAAAATAACTTAACTTTTAAACAGTAATAGGGAGAGGCTTGACATTCAATAGTGTTTATTTTTTCCCTCTAATTTTGGCGCATCTTTTATTTGGTTTAGATCTAATTCTTACAGATTACTTCTTACATTTTTAGTTTAGAATTGGTGCCCTTCTATTTGTTTTGAAGTCGGTTTTTTTTGCAAGAATTATTTTGTTGTAGTAAATCAATATTTATATCTCCAACAATGATCATCTCTTGTTTCTTTTCTGTTTTGCCAATTATCTGTTCAAGCTCATCAATAAAGTTTGTTACATTATTGGATGGGTGGCGGTAAATTGAGAGAAGGGTTAGAGTTTCGTTGTTTATGCTTAAATCTATTATTTCAGCAAAACTGATATTCTTTTTGATATACACAACGATACCACCACTTTTGTCTTTTCTATTATAGAAAAACGAGTTAAAACCGTTTATATTATAAAGGTTGGTTTCTAAGTCGGTTATATTTGATTCAACAAGTACAATAACTTTTATTTCAGTTAGTATGTATTGTCTATCAACTAAAAAAGTTGTGAAGTGTTTGCGAAGTGATCATAAGATTAATGAAAGGGGATAACTTACCAGAGTTATATTAATCTCACTAAAATTTTTTAAAGTTTGTTTATTTGTGTTCATATTGCTTTATTTTGAAAAAAGGGCATATACAAAAATTATTTTGCTTTATTTAAAAATGTGATATAGGCGAATTTATTAGTTCAATATCTGGTGCACTGTTAATTACGATAGCTGAGGAGTTTTCAATTTTTCGAGCAAAGATATTGCCATTTTTGACCCATACAAACGGTTTGTACTGTGCCTAATTTAGAGTTGAGTGCGTTTAGCGAGAGTGAATCTTTACTGCGTTTGGCATTATCATCACTTAAAGAGTTACATATTTTCAACTTCATCGCGTTGCTGGATGATGTCATCAAGAACAATATTAGGTATTGGAGATTTGCTCTTTCTGCAATTTTGATATTTCCACTCACTTTTTCTATCAGCATGCATACTATCGTAGGTCTTTCTGGTGACGGTTGTGCAGGGGGTGTAATGATATTCTGATTTACAATTGAAACACTTTACAAAATCACCCGAAGCTGGGAGGGATTTTTACAATGATCACACATGAAACTCATTTTGCTCTTTGTTCTACTAATTTTTATTTTATAAACTAAAACAATTTACTTTAGTTTTTGATTGTTTTGTAAAAAAAAGTGGTTTCTTTTACAGTATTTTAAGTTATTATATCACTTTCTTTTAGAAAAATATTTTATCAGTGTTTAAGTTTGTTTTAACCAATTATATTAACATGGATATCGAAGAAATTAAGCCGGTTTTGGAGCACCACTATAAAACACGTCCGCTCGTAATGAAATTTGTATAGATTTTCAACTACTTATATTTACTTGAACGTACTTATTAGAAGCAATTTTTTTATTACAATCTTGACAACGGCGGAATTTTGTCTTTTATCATTCCTGTAGTGCAATTCACTAACTTTTAACGATTTAACACTTGTTCAAAATATCAACATGTTTTTTTGCTTGCACTAACGCTTTTGCGATTCACTAAACTACGGTTAACAAATAAAAAATACAAACAAAAATAAATGGCAATGCTGCTAAACAAAATGGCAAAATAGCGAAAAGAACAAAGAGGAATGAAAAATAATAAACAAAATATACAAAACTTTCCACAAAAGTGCTTCATTTTTTGTTCGTTTTCAATTTTATTTCTAAAAATTTGTTTAAATTCATTTTTATAAGGTGGGTTAAATACATATGTATGTGTTTTAATTATAAATATTAGTTATTTACCCCCATATTTATAAAAAATAAAACTTATTTGAAATGTATTTTAAAATAACTTTTGTATGAAAAATTAGTTCTAAAATAGATTTCAAATATATTTTATTTTTTATAAATATTGAGCAATTTTGTGATCTCATTTTTATTATAACTATTTTCGTTATTTTTATTTCTATTATTATTTATTTTTCTGTTATTAATTTCATTATCAATAACTTTCTTTTTTATTTTTATACTGTTAGATTTAGCTTTTTATTTAAATTTATTACAATATTTGTTAATTGTTAATAATATGTAAGCAGAATATTGTAACCGATTATGGCCAAGAGGCTAGGTTATTGAAAATAAATAAAATAAAAATAAATAAAAAAAATAAATATGGTGGTTAGAATATTTTACATTTTACATTATACCGACTTTATCTTTTGATATTTTGATAAAGTAAACGACACAAAAATAGTTGCAGTTAAATTAACAATAATCGACTTGTTAAGAAAAACAGCTGATTTATAACAATATCAAATGTTATTAAAAAGCATTTCTGAATAGCAAAGTCTTTCGTTTTGTTGTTAAATTTTTTTAACGAGTCAAGAATCGTTAAAATTGAATAGTGAATCGCACTACTCGTTAGTAACATAAACGCAATGCGCTGACCGACTAAAACGAACATTATATACTAGTGGGCGCCGTGTTTACTTGCCTCGTGTTCGAAACACAGCCAGATTTGAAGATTTATCGTCATTTTGACAATTTTGGTCAAAAAATGTGAAAACTTTTGATTTGACGATTTTTTCCTAAAAAGTGACGATTTTACAATATCAAAAAAAAAAGAGTGTTTTAAAATAAAAAGTTTTGTATTTTTAGTTTAAAACATTTAAAAAATTGTGGTTATTAAAGTCAAAAAGAGTTAGTTACAGAAGGATTGTTGTTCGCTTTCTAATATAATGTGTACGATTCCTTAAATTTGTTTTTGGTTAACTTCCACTGTTGAGAGAATTAATAACTCCCACACATTTTATTAATAGAACTAGCTGTGTCCGCCACTTCATCAGCGTCCTTCAATATTTTGTTCGATTTTGCTTTGAAAGCAATCCACACCAAAGACCCTTACGTTTTTAGTTTTTTTTTTAAGAGAAGTAACACTCAGGCAACTTATGCTTTAATGCATTAACTGTGTTACTTCCTTTAGAAAGGGATAGTAGTAGATAAGACAGATGGTGCGATAGTAAAGCCTCGCAAGCGCTTCCGGTGTTCTTTAAGGCCCAAATATAATATGCATAAGCTAGCTTAAGCCAACTTAAGCAACTGTGCAATTACATATAAATCATATATGGCAAACTATAATGTACTTAACAACAATTTTCGTTAAGTTTCGTCAACTGTCATTTGCTTAAGCAAAGTTCGAAACCGATCGCACATTCCGTACGGAAACAGCTGTTTGTGTTTTAAGTTTTACATATGAACGTACATTCATAAAAAATTGCAACGTGCGCCAAGATAGCGTCGAAAGTTAGCGTCGAAATCGCAAAAACAGATTAGCGATTTTGGGATTTAGAAAATGGGAGTAAAAAAATGGGAATTGTAAGTGGGAATTTAAAAAAAAATTGGGATTAAAAATTAAAGTGGGTGTGAAACGAAATGGGAAAGAAACACTAAAAAATGTAAAAGTGAATACAAATTTTACTATTTATAGTTAATAAAAATTAATTAAAAGAATAAATACATGTTTGTGTATATTATATAATTTTTTTCGTGCAAATATCGTCGTTTAGAAATCAATTTACAAAAATATGTCTTTTTTTCCTCAAAAATGGACAGACAAATATGGGATTCTTCATATTTGTAAGGAAAAAATTCCTGTTGTGTATATTATATAATCTTTTCCGTGGAATCAATTTTCAAAACATCTGGCTGTTTTCCTCTATTTTGGATTCTTTAAATGTATTTCGGAAAACTACACCACTTCAAGCAAAAAGCTATACAGATTATGAAACTAGGTAGTATCTAGAATAAAAACAACCTTCGTGCAAAAAAATACGTGTAACCAGTTTTCCAGAAATCTGACTTCATCCAAATTGGTCAGAAAAGTCTGGGATTCTTTATATCTTGGAAACTAGGTCACGTCAAGCAATAAGCGATACAGACTATGGAAGTGCACCACCTAGGGATTAAAAAACACTCACCGTCCAAAACATCGTGTGACCAGTTTTCCAGAAATCTGGCTTCATCCAAAATGGTCAGAAAAATCTGGGATTCTTTATATCTTGGAAACTAGGTCACGTCAAGCAATAAGCGATACAGACTATGGAAGTCCACCATCTAGGGATTAAAAAACACTCACCGTGCAAAAAATCGTGTGACCAGTTTTCCAGAAATCTGGCTTCATCGAAAATGGTCAGGAAAATTTTAATTATTTTATTACTTGGAAACTAGGTCACGTCAAGCAATAACCGATACAGATTATGGAAGTCCACCATCTAGGGATTAAATAACACTTACCGTGCAAAAAATCGTGTGCCCAGTTTTCCAGAAATCTGGCTTCATCCAAAATGGTCAGAAAAATCTGGGATTCTTTATATCTTGGAAACTAGGTCACGTCAAGCAATAAGCAATACAGGCTATGGAAGTGCACCATCTAGGGATTAAAAAACACTCACCGTGCAAAAAATCGTGTGACCAGTTTTCCAGAAATCTGGCTTCATCCAAAATGGTCAGTAAATTTTTAATTATTTTATTACTTGGAAACTAGGTCGCGTCAAGCAATAACCGATACAGATTATGGAAGTCCACCTTCTAGGGATTAAATAACACTTACCGTGCAAAAAATCGTGTGACCAGTTTTCCAGAAATCTGGCTTCATCCCAAATGGTCAGAAAAATCTGGGATTCTTTATATCTTGGAAACTAGGTCACGTCAAGCAATAAGCAATACAGGCTATGGAAGTGCACCATCTAGGGATTAAAAAACACTCACCGTGCAAAAAATCGTGTGACCAGTTTTCCAGAAATCTGGCTTCATCCAAAATGGTCAGAAAAATCTGGGATTCTTTATATCTTGGAAACTAGGTCACGTCAAGCAATAAGCGATACAGACTATGGAAGTCCACCATCTAGGGATTAAAAAACACTCACCGTGCAAAAAATCGTGTGACCAGTTTTCCAGAAATCTGGCTTCATCCAAAATGGTCAGAAAAATCTGGGATTCTTTATATCTTGGAAACTAGGTCACGTCAAGCAATAAGCGATACAGACTATGGAAGTCCACCATCTAGGGATTAAAAAACACTCACCGTGCAAAAAATCGTGTGACCAGTTTTCCAGAAATCTGGCTTCATCCAAAATGGTCAGAATAAACTGGGATTCTTTATATCTTGGAAACTAGGTCACGTCAAGCAATAAGCAATACAGGCTATGGAAGTGCACCATCTAGGGATTAAAATACACTCACCGTGCAAAAAATCGTGTGACCAGTTTTCCAGAAATCTGGCTTCATCCAAAATGGTCAGTAAATTTTTAATTATTTTATTACTTGGAAACTAGGTCGCGTCAAGCAATAACCGATACAGATTATGGAAGTCCACCATCTAGGGATTAAATAACACTTACCGTGCAAAAAATCGTGTGACCAGTTTTCCAGAAATCTGGCTTCATCCAAAATGGTCAGTAAATTTTTAATTATTTTATTACTTGGAAACTAGGTCGCGTCAAGCAATAACCGATACAGATTATGGAAGTCCACCATCTAGGGATTAAATAAAACTTACCGTGCAAAAAATCGTGTGACCAGTTTTCCAGAAATCTGGCTTCATCCAAAATGGTCAGAAAAATCTGGGATTCTTTATATCTTGGAAACTAGGTCACGTCAAGCAATAAGCGATACAGACTATGGAAGTCCACCATCTAGGGATTAAATAACACTTACCGTGCAAAAAATCGTGTGACCAGTTTTCCAGAAATCTGGCTTCATCCAAAATGGTCAGAAAAATCTGGGATTCTTTATATCTTGGAAACTAGGTCACGTCAAGCAATAAGCGATACAGACTATGGAAGTCCACCATCTAGGGATTAAAAAACACTCACCGTGCAAAAAATCGTGTGACCAGTTTTCCAGAAATCTGGCTTCATCCAAAATGGTCAGAAAAATCTGGGATTCTTTATATCTTGGAAACTAGGTCACGTCAAGCAATAAGCGATACAGACTATGGAAGTGCACAATCTAGGGATTAAAAAACACTCACCGTGCAAAAAATCGTGTGACCAGTTTTCCAGAAATCTGGCTTCATCCAAAATGGTCAGAAAAATCTGGGATTCTTAATATCTTGGAAACTAGGTCACGTCAAGCAATAAGCGATACAGACTATGGAAGTCCACCATCTAGGGATTAAAAAACACCCACCGTGCAAAAAATCGTGTGACCAGTTTTCCAGAAATCTGGCTTCATCCAAAATGGTCAGAAAAATCTGGGATTCTTTATATCTTGGAAACTAGGTCACGTCAAGCAATAACCGATACAGATTATGGAAGTCCACCATCTAGGGATTAAAAAACACTCACCGTGCAAAAAATCGTGTGACCAGTTTTCCAGAAATCTGGCTTCATCCAAAATGGTCAGAAAAATCTGGGATTCTTTATATCTTGGAAACTAGGTCACGTCAAGCAATAAGCGATACAGACTATGGAAGTCCACCATCTAGGGATTAAAAAACACTCACCGTGCAAAAAATCGTGTGACCAGTTTTCCAGAAATCTGGCTTCATCCAAAATGGTCAGAAAAATTTGGGATTCTTTATATCTTGGAAACTAGGTCACGTCAAGCAATAAGCAATACAGACTATGGAAGTGCACCATCTAGAGATTAAAAAACACTCACCGTGCAAAAAATCGTGTGACCAGTTTTCCAGAAATCTGGCTTCATCCAAAATGGTCAGAAAAATCTGGGATTCTTTATATCTTGGAAACTAGGTCACGTCAAGCAATAAGCGATACAGACTATGGAAGTCCACCATCTAGGGATTAAAAAACACTCACCGTGCAAAAAATCGTGTGACCAGTTTTCCAGAAATCTGGCTTCATCCAAAATGGTCAGAAAAATCTGGGATTCTTTATATCTTGGAAACTAGGTCACGTCAAGCAATAAGCGATACAGACTATGGAAGTCCACCATCTAGGGATTAAAAAACACTCACCGTGCAAAAAATCGAGTGACTAGTTTTCCAGAAATCTGGCTTCATCCAAAATGGTCAGGAAAATTTTAATTATTTTATTACTTGGAAACTAGGTCGCGTCAAGCAATAACCGATACAGATTATGGAAGTCCACCATCTAGGGATTAAATAACACTTACCGTGCAAAATATCGTGTGACCAGTTTTCCAGAAATCTGGCTTCATCCAAAATGGTCAGAAAAATCTGGGATTCTTTATATCTTGGAAACTAGGTCACGTCAAGCAATAAGCGATACAGACTATGGAAGTCCACCATCTAGGGATTAAAAAACACTCACCGTGCAAAAAATCGTGTGACCAGTTTTCCAGAAATCTGGCTTCATCCAAAATGGTCAGAATAAACTGGGATTCTTTATATCTTGGAAACTAGGTCACGTCAAGCAATAAGCAATACAGGCTATGGAAGTGCACCATCTAGGGATTAAAAAACACTCACCGTGCAAAAAATCGTGTGACCAGTTTTCCAGAAATCTGGCTTCATCCAAAATGGTCAGTAAATTTTTAATTATTTTATTACTTGGAAACTAGGTCGCGTCAAGCAATAACCGATACAGATTATGGAAGTCCACCACGATTTTTTGCACGGTGAGTGTTTTCTAATCACCAGATGGTCCACTTCCATAATCTGTACCGTTTATTGTTTGACGCAAACTAGTTTCCAAGTAATAAAATAATTAAAAATTTACTGACCATTTTGGATGAAGCCAGATTTCTGGAAAACTGGTCACACGATTTTTTGCACGGTGAGTGTTTTTTAATCCCTAGATGGTGCACTTCCATAGCCTGTATTGCTTATTGCTTAACGTGACCTAGTTTCCAAGATATAAAGAATCCCAGTTTTTTCTGACCATTTTGGATGAAGCCAGATTTCTGGAAAACTGGTCACACGATTTTTTGCACGGTGAGTGTTTTTTAATCCCTAGATGGTACACTTCCATAGCCTGTATTGCTTATTGCTTGACGTGACCTAGTTTCCAAGATATAAAGAATCCCAGATTTTTCTGACCATTTTGGATGAAGCCAGATTTCTGGAAAACTGGGCACACGATTTTTTGCACGGTAAGTGTTATTTAATCCCTAGATGGTGGACTTCCATAATCTGTATCGGTTATTGCTTGACGTGACCTAGTTTCCAAGTAATAAAATAATTAAAATTTTCCTGACCATTTTGGATGAAGCCAGATTTCTGGAAAACTGGTCACACGATTTTTTGCACGGTGAGTGTTTTTTAATCCCTAGATGGTGGACTTCCATAGTCTGTATCGCTTATTGCTTGACGTGACCTAGTTTCCAAGATATAAAGAATCCCAGATTTTTCTGACCATTTTGGATGAAGCCAGATTTCTGGAAAACTGGTCACACGATTTTTTGCACGGTGAGTGTTTTTTAATCCCTAGGTGGTGCACTTCCATAGTCTGTATCGCTTATTGCTTGACGTGACCTAGTTTCCAAGATATAAAGAATCCCAGACTTTTCTGACCAATTTGGATGAAGTCAGATTTCTGGAAAACTGGTTACACGTATTTTTTTGCACGAAGGTTGTTTTTATTCTAGATACTACCTAGTTTCATAATCTGTATAGCTTTTTGCTTGAAGTGGTGTAGTTTTCCGAAATACATTTAAAGAATCCAAAATAGAGGAAAACAGCCAGATGTTTTGAAAATTGATTCCACGGAAAAGATTATATAATATACACAACAGGAATTTTTTCCTTACAAATATGAAGAATCCCATATTTGTCTGTCCATTTTTGAGGAAAAAAAGACATATTTTTGTAAATTGATTTCTAAACGACGATATTTGCACGAAAAAAATTATATAATATACACAAACATGTATTTATTCTTTTAATTAATTTTTATTAACTATAAATAGTAAAATTTGTATTCACTTTTACATTTTTTAGTGTTTCTTTCCCATTTCGTTTCACACCCACTTTAATTTTTAATCCCAATTTTTTTTTAAATTCCCACTTACAATTCCCATTTTTTTACTCCCATTTTCTAAATCCCAAAATCGCTAATCTGTTTTTGCGATTGCGACGCTAACTTTCGACGCTATCTTGGCGCACGTAAAATTGCAATGGAGAACGCAAGTGAACAAATTATATCTAAATTGAATATAAAATGTTGTATAAAAATCGTAATTAAAAAGAAAGAGCATATTTATTGTTTATGAGTTTATTGATGCACACCGCTGTATTTTTTAGTACTTTTGGCCAAAATTAACAAAACAGCAAAAAATTTAAAATGTTTCTTTCGAAATTTTCTTAAAACTATTAAAAATAACTATTAATTTGTATATGAATGGTATCAAGTATATAAAATATGTTTATTTAACACCTTTTTGTTAACAAATTTAATTTATTCAGAAAAAAAATTATTATTTTGCAAAAGTACGAATAAAACAAATCTGCAACTGTGTCAATAGTTTTTAGATTCATGTAAGTACATTGTAGCCACCTAAAATTCTTCAATATATTGCTTAAGCATTTGACAGACTTTTCGTTCATTTTTTGACATTAGCTTAAGCCAGCTTATGCATATTATAGTTGGGCCTTTAGGCGAATTAGTTTGAAGCTAGCATAGCTTGGCATAGCCAATTAATAATTATTTTACTTCGCCGGCGATTTAGTGCTATTTGGTTTTACATGCGATTTAGTGCTATGTGGTAATACCGGCGTTTTTAGTTCCGCCTTAAGATATGCTACGTATCAGTTTATGTATTTTTTTACTTTATAAAAAGTAAAGTATTCAAATCCGGTTAGTTCAAGAAAATTCTAAGATAATTTTGCGGAAAAAGTACCTCCTCACAAAATTTTGTTAAAATCCATACAGTAGTTTTTACGTGATGAGAACGCCAATGAAAAGCGGGCAGACAGACAAACAGGCAGAAGTGAGTTTTTATTTTATTATATGTATAGATTTATGGTATTCTTCAAACTCTAGAGCAATTTTATACAGAGTGTTAAAACTAAAATATGTACACACATTTATAGTAAAACGAATATTTTGAAGTCAAAGCTACACGACCGCCGTTGTGGCTGTAGTCAAATTAGGGTATTTTATATTTTTATATGCGACAATTTTATTTTTTCAACAAAAGAAAATGACAGAAAATTAAAAATTCATTTACATGCCAAAGGTTTTGAAGAAATATTTATTATTTTTTGGAAAAAGTTATTTTATAGGAGTAAAATATGTATTTCTACAACAATGTCAGAGTTTACGAAGTAGTTGTCGTCTGCAATATAAGTAGATGTCTACACTGCGACAATTGAGCCAACGGAATTTGTAGTCGTGTAGCCGCAGTCGTCTTTGTGTTTAAAGCATAAGAAAATGTTTTGATTTCAGTATACATTAACCCTAGAGTAAGAAGCATATTATACGTACGTTGTAACGAATGGTCGTCGATTCGACGATGTATTTTTTAACTGCCTGTAACTATGGCTTAAAACCAAATACACTTTTTCAATAAATGTAATTAATTATTAGGGACCTTTTAAGTCGATATAAAAAACTCGTTTAATTTCATTCGTACATAAACAAACGATTTATTTAATTTTTTACTAATTCATTCTCAGCCCGATTCTAAATATTCCCCCGGAAATGAGTTCTCTGGGAGTTTATTTTCCCCGGGAACAAATTCTCCTATTCTAAACACATGGGGAGAATGTTATTGCGGGAAAGGGAATATCGAATTTTCACAGTCAGCTGTTTTGCTTTCAGCTGTTGTTGTTTTGACTTAAAACTTACAATTCATTTTTATTAAAAACTATCTGACCCGGTCCGCATTGCTGGCCAAAACCAAACATTAGTATTGTATTACCACACGATTTAAATTGAGCTTTTAACGAAATTTACGACCTTTAAATAAAAATCTATGGAATTTCTAATACAGAATAATTACATATGGTGCATATATGGGCTCAATCAAAAAAGAAACGCATGTATTTAAAGCAAATTGTGAATTATATTTATTTATTACTTCATCTTAAGGCCAGCGAATAGACAATGTTTTTTGTTTTTTTATTTGGTGTAAAACCGTATAAATTTTTTGGCGTGCCTACTCGGGAGCAAGCCACATACAACTGGCCGCGTGAAAACATGAAATAAGCCAGCAATTTTCAATGATTTGTAAACTTATTTTATTATTGCAAATTGATATAGGATCGTTATTAACATAGGTTTTTTGTAAATATCTTTGAAACTACATAACCTATTTAAGAGTTTGATATCTCGTTTTGAAAAACAAGAGAACGGCTTTCAAAAAAAAAAAATAAAATAATATAAAAAAAAGCAAAAAAATAGATATATGTATATGTCATTGGTGGTGCAAAATGAAAATTTGATTTTGCCACGTCCCTCCGCCCGCAGACCGAAAATCAAAAGTCAGACTCCACAGTGTCACCTAAATATTCTGAAGATTCCCTGAAAATTTCATCAATATCGGCCTAGCCGTTTTGAAGTCCATACGCTACATATATACACACATCCCGTTTTATATATGTAGATAAGTGTCGAATATTTAAATAAAAGAAAATGTTTAGTGTAGCATTTCGAGTGGTAGCTGAAGCAGCAGAAGCTGATGAACAGCAATATTCAGGAAATGGGCAAGGAATTGCAAGAAAAGAGTTGCGTGATGACGCAAATCCACTTGAGCTGCCACAAACGTTGTGAGTATAAAAATATGTTATTGTATATATTTATTTGTTCATTTTAATTATGATTATTTCACTTTTTCAATTCAGATTCGAAATATATTACAGTTTAAATAAGCCAGCCTTTAAATATCTGCTGGACGAGTTAACGTCGCACAGTCAGCCATGAATAAAGTCGTTCGCAATATCCCTACTTGTGAAACTAACAGCAGCTCTACGTTTCTTTGCCGAAAACCAAACAGGTATAGGGAAAGATTGCGACGTATCCCTGGCACAAAGCAGTTTGAGCCAATTTTTTTCAGATGTCATAGACATATTTGAGGAGCAACTAAGCAAAAAATGGATTACTTTCCCTAAAACACAGGATGAAATAGGGAAAATTGCTTTGGCAATGTATGTTAAACATGGCATTCCTAGTGTTATAGGGTGCGTTGACGGGACTCATGTCCGTATTATTGCTCCCTGTAATAATAAGCATTTATACCATTACAGAAAGGGGTACTATAGTTTAAATGTTAAGTTGGTAAATACTTTCAGAAACATCAGGTCTGCGATCAAAAGCTCAGGATTCAATTCGTTGATACTTCCCATCCTGGTGCGTGCCATGATTCAATTATTTGGAACTCCAGCGATTTACGAACACATCTTGAGCTGCAATATATTAATGGGTGCAGCAATTATTGGCTCCTCGGTAAAGTTTAAGTCATAGTAAATTGTATTCATGGCTTAACTACTTATACATAATTAATATTAGGCGATGTAGGATACCCTTTGCAACCGTGGCTTATGACCCCCTACAAAACTCCAGATGAGGGGTCGGTCGAAATGAGATTTAATGAGATTATTTCAATGAATGAACAAATGGCGTCATCAAAAATAATGGAGATGCATTCTTGGCGCTAGAGAACTGCAGCGTTGTGCTTTACATAACATCTGCATTTATTTTAAATGCAATTGTAATGTAGATAATGTAGATAATGTCGAAAATTTGGATACTTTTCTTATAGAGGAGAGTGATGTGGTGGCTTTAGTATCGCATCAGTATTTGTCTGTTGCCCAAGTTATTAGAAATAACATTGGAAATAATTTATAACAAGGTTTTTGTTTCTAAATCGATTCTCACCACTCAAGTTATATTTTATGTAATTAAATACACCCAAATTTGTTTTGCTTATAATTATTTTATTAAAAAATAAAACCAAAAATTTCAAAAACAAAGATTTTTATATTTATAGGTCACATTTAAAAAAAAAAAACTTAAAAAACTCCAATTTATATACAGCAATTTGTTCCAACAAAGCCTAATAAAAAGCACGAATCAATGCGAATTCATACCAGGTGTGAGCAGTAGGACAACAACTACAACAAAACAACAACTTTGACATTAGATTAGCAGATATGAAACAATATATTTTTGACATGACATTAGCAAAAAAAGAGAGTAATAGCTAAATTACACGATGACATTTTTCATGAAATCAGTTGCATGAAACCGGTTTTGTGGTGGCAAGAGGTGTAGAGAGGCAAGGAAAAACAAGAAAGTTCAAAAGAGAATTGAAGAAATTTCATGAAACGATTTCATGGTGTAAGTTACGTATAAAACACAATCAGCCGGGCTATCGACTCCACCTGGTATGAATTTGCCTTGGCACGAATACTCACAACAAATGTATGTCATCTGCCAGGGTTGGTAAAGTTGGTACAATTGTACTTTTTTTTGATACATTTTAAACTTGAAAAATACAATGGTACACCAATGACTAATTTGGTACAATTTAAAAGTTTTGCTAGCTTTACGTTTAAATGTCTATTGTTCTTATTTTGATTTTTGGATTTTTTTAAAACCTTATTTTCACCCTTCTCAATTGTTATTACACAAATACTCAACTTTAAAGCAAAAAATTCCAGCATAACGTATTACCTGTGATGAAAACAGGAAAACTATCTTAGACAGATTTGAATCGTTAAAATAGAAAATGAAAGATATTTAAATAATGATTAACTGAACGAAAATAGCTAATGAAACCTTGGACCATATTTTTTCCTCAAAAAATCCCATTGTCTGAGTTCCTTACTAGAACCACAATTACAATTGAAAAAAATATTAAAATTTTTCAGTTCTTTAGTCGATAGTTTAGAGAGGGTATGAAAGGACGATATACCGGGCAACCTTAATCTCATTACTATGACAACTTCTGTTATACAGTCCCAAAGCAATAACCAATAATCAGAACACCAATGTCCTTCAATTAATTTCATTAGAATCTCAAACGGCTTCAGAACTATGGTGGTAAATTTAGTTTAATATTTGCATGCTCAGATTGGGATTTCACAAATCTCTTCTATTTCGATTCGTTAAGCAAGTTTCCGGTGTTGATGCCATATCCATACACATATGAATAATATTGTCTAATATCTCGAATAAAAGTTGATTTTAAATTTTAATTCACAAGCAAAATATATTTCGTACAATTCTCGTTCGAAAAATACAAGCTGGTTGGTACAATTTGAAATTTTAATTTACCATCCCTGTCATCTGCTAACAGCATACAAAATTTTAGTGTTAGACGCGCTAGTAAATTAGATAAATAAGTGCGGTGCTCGTCGAGTCGTCGATCATTAGTTAAATATGTACATATGTTTAAGTTAACTTTTAAAGCGACTTCTTATAACTTTTTGATTGCTTTTAAACAAAAAATTGTTAAGACATTTTTTTTAGTTGTCCGATTTTTTAAAGCATAATTTTTATCGGGAAATTGACTATTTTTTCTTAAATTTACCTGGCAGCCCTGTCAGTGTGTTTTGTTTAGTAGTTGTGTAGAACTTTTAGATAAGGCTTAGTGCGTTTTGCTTGCGCTAGTGATTTTTCGTATTTCTTAAGAAATGAAGACCTTAAAATGAACGTAAGTAATCTTGTTAAAAAATTCTGTGTTTTTTTGTTTGTATACAAAGCATAATACTGCTTGAACTCACCCAGGTTCATTGTTATTATGTTTAACATTTACTCATACATATGCTAACTTGCTTATGGAAACTCTGCAAGCTCATGCCATTTAACTCACTGGGCTTGGCTGTTTATTATTGTCCACTCATCATTGGCTTAGGTATGCCATTCTGGAGGTGCAATGCGACTCATCGTTACTCCTGTTCAATGAACCGTCATGAATTCATTGAAATAATATAATGAGTGTCTTATGAGAATCGCTTTGTTGTGCTCATGCGGTGCTTTAATCTGTACATGAAACAAACGTTTTTTTTTGCCGGAGAGTGAAAATAACAGTGACTTCCATTGTTTTTACTGATAATATTTTCCTCCTTTAAGACTCTTACTTTTATAGTGCTTCAGTTATGGTTTATGTACAGTCGGGCCTCGATTATCCGTGATGGCCGGGACCAGAAGCATTACGGATAATCGATTTTCACGGTTAATCGAATAACAATTTTGATTCTACAGTTTTTTTTAATATTTCATTATTTAACAAGTGAACATTGGTGTACATACATATTTACATTACAAAAATTAATTCAAGAAGTTTAAGTACATTTTTAAATTAAATAAGTATGTATACATTAAATTTTCTACTGAATAGTAATATTGATTATTTGTTCCACATTCTCGAGCATATTCGATATTTCCATACCTATAACAAAAATCAATGTATTTTTGAATGAAAATATTTTATAAAATTTTAAAAATACATATGTATCTATCTCATTAAATGGACAGAGCAAATTATTCCAAGGGTTTTTTAAAACTTTATGAAGTAACAGCATCCCAAGCATTGTCAATAGACCACAGGGCTGTCTTTATATTAAATTCTTTCTTAAAATGTTCTCTATTATTTGACGAGACTAGTTTTTGTACTATAGTTTTACGATAATGGCACTTAAAACTCCAAATTACACCCTGATCCATTGGTTGGGTCAAGGACGTACAATTCGGTGGAAAATATTTCACAATAACGTTTTTAGCCTTAAAATCGTGAACGTCTGGATGTGCCGGGCAGTTGTCCAATAACAGCAGGATTTTTCTATCATCCAAAAAGGCAAACACTTCCAAAAAAGGCCTGTCTCGTCGCCATTATAAATATGCTCACTGGTAAGATTTTCCATTGATATCAATTCATTTAATTGTTCTACAAACATTGTGGCACCTACATAATCTGCTGAAGATTTTTCTCCTTCAGCATTAAGTCTTTTTATTCCATGTCTATTCTTAAAGTTTTGCAACCACCCGTAGCAGTATTTACACTCAGAATGAATGTTTAGTTTTGTGTGGTATATTTTAGCCTTTTTCTCGTATCATCAGTCCTGTAATTGGAGTGCCATTAAAACGCTCTTGTCTAAACCATTCGTAAAGTGCCAAATCTACTTTTGGCTCTCCGGCTGTCTTTAAAGTTTTTCGATTACAAAATCCAACCACCGAATCACTCTCTACACAAAACTTTAAAAACTGTCTTAAATGGTCTGTATCCCAACTTCGTATTTTTGAGCTAGCATTTTAACACTCACATTATTTTTTGAATGCTCGTTAATTATTTGAACTTTATCTTCAATATTTAAAACGTTTCTTTTTCTTTTTACCACTGGTAACGATGCCATACTAAATATATTTAGATCTAACCACCCGCACTTCTCAAATTTCAAATTAAACTAATCCCTTGTAAATGCATCTGATTCATCGTATGCAAACAAGGAAATTCCCCGTTTTCTTGTTTATTATATGTATGTATGAATTTGAAATCACGGTTAATAGAGGTAATCAGGGTTAATCGAAGCAAACAATTTGAAAACATTGCAAACAAAAAACAATAGACTGATCTTTGGCCATCACGGTTAATCAGGGTTAGCGGTTAACCGGATCACGGATAATCGAGGCCCCACTGTATTTGCTTTATATTGAGATACCCATCTCTAGGTAATTACTCAGTCACAAAGCCTTTTTTTAAATTGTAGAATTATTGTAAAGTTATCTAAATAGTGTTTATATATATCCCGCTTTCAAGTTTGCAGTACCTTTAAATCTGTATTTTCTTTTTGAAATGATATATTTTTGCGGTTCCTCCATACAAAATTTTACTAAAATTCATGCAGTAGATTTTACGTGATGCGATTTGGTATTTCCCGGACCTTTTCATTTCCCGGTCTTAATACACATATAAAAAATATATATGTATATATAAAAAATATATGTGTATTAACACCGGGCCTGTTTCAAAAAAAAAATGCGTTTTTATTAAAATAAATTTAAATTACATAACAAGTAATTTTTTCCACACGAATTTTTCAAATCACGTGATTTAAAATCGGTAATTTTTATAATAAATTTCTTGAATCAACAAATTAAAGAGTTATTATTTAATTATTGTATTAATTTATTATTATTTATTTTTTTTTTTTTGTAGAAAAATATATGTATTTTTTTATTATTCCCAAGAATGATAGAAGGCAAGATTACGCCATGCGCATGTATCCCGTTAGATGACGTTTTTCGGCCAATATCAACAAATTGCGTCAAATAAGAACGTACAAATAAATCTTAGTAATAGGCAAAAATACGCAACCCTCCAAATAAACTCTCATAATTTATATCTACCAATAGGCAGACAATTTCGCGACGTCATTGGGCCGACATGCGCAGAAAATTTCAATTTTATTTTCGTGATGCCCTTGTCTTCTATCATTCTTGATTTTTCCCTACTTTTTAGAAATTACATTAACGCTTGTCAGGCTTACAAAATGTTGTGGGCTGCAAAATAACTTTTTAACATGCCCGTTGTTGCACTGCATTTTTTAATCCATTCAAGCTAACTTTAACAAAATATACAAGTTATGTGATTTACAGAACAAGCCAAAATCACAAAGGTGTTTCAAATTGGTTTGTGATCAAAAATCGTGTAATTTTCAGAACAGACTTGTTATACTAAAAAAGAATTTAATTCATTATTTTTTTTTACAAAACAAGACTAAGGTTCTAAGCAAATCGCTAGATATTGTTTTTATTTTTGTTGAAAAATAGCCAGCAATAAAAAGGGTAAAACTGGTTTTTACTTTTCACAGAGGTAGGATTAATAGTTAACATGGCATTATAAAGATAAATCACACTGCGTAAGGAATCGTGCTCCCCTATTCACATAAATACCAAACGATACCACAGGTTTCAGACGTGAAATATCTCGGCATCTTGACCGGCGCCTTAGTTGGAAACGCCACATAGAATCAAAGTTAACACAAATGAAGATAAAAGCCGTCCAACTAAACTGGCTTATTGACAGAAACTCTACTCTCAGCTTAGATTGAAAACTTTTATTGTACAAGGCAATTCTAAAACCAATTTAGTGTTATGGCGTTCAATTATGGGGCACTGCCTCAGCTAGCAATGTAGAAAAATACAAAGGTGCCAAAATAAGATTCTTTGTAAGATTATATCTGCTCCTTGGTATATAAAAAACTCGAACATCCACAAAGTTCTAACCGTGCCATCAGTTAAAGCAGAAATAGCGAAGGTATTTAAATAAGCTTGAAACTCATCCGAATCCGCTGACCCTTAACATATTAAATGAATCTGGTTACATTCGACTAAGAAAGAGGACAACTGCTTCTCTCATCCGTACATCAGAGGGATGACTCGCAAATAACAGTAACCGTGAAACATACATTTTTTTTTATTTTATTTAGCACCGGTTGGACTTAACTAGTATATTTATTTTTTTAGGATTAAGATATGAGTAATTATTGATAGTTCAATTATATTGAAGATACAATAAATAAAAATTACAAAAAAAATAAATAAAGAAGAATCACATTCCGATTTTTCTGGCTTTAAAAAACTCAAATTCTTTTTCAAACAAATTAAAAGCGTTTGGGTATTTTTGTCTGTCACAATTGCTAGTTGATGGTTCTATAGGTTCGAGTAATTGGGATAATCTGTCGAACAGTTGAGATGTGTAAAGTTTTATCACATTTTTTTTTTTTCATTAATGACTATAAAACTTAGCCGATGACATTCCCGTTTTTCAAACCCTAACACAGCCAGTCAAAAATTACTTTTTTGTATTAAATTTTTATTACTTTCTGCGCCAGCAACAAAATTTTCAGAAAATATTTCATGTACAGAAATAATCCTTATACAGTTTTATTTTATGTATAGATTGGCAATTTATTTTAATTCGAATCATTTTACACAAATAGATTCATGGCAACATCTTTCAAATAGAATTGCATTCCGATCTGCTGGTGTCTAAAAATTTAATTTTCCCAAATTTTCTTTAATAAAATCACCTAACTTGTAATTTAATTTATTCTTTCTTCGAATAAATAGAACGAACTCAAGCTTGACTACAAATTTCATTGCATGTAATATAAATAGTTCGACTAATAAAATTTAAAATTTTTAAAATTAAAAATCGCAAAGCACTGCGCAATCATGTTTATTCAACAAAGTTTGGTTTGATACTAGATTAGTATTAACTAAAATACGAATGTTGAAAGAAAACAAATAAACAAATGTATCTTTCATTGCTAACCGAAGGTTGGCTGAGGCAACAACAAATATAAGGTGGTAAATATAAAAGTAATATTATTCAACAAGAGGGAAGCTTAAGGTAGACTTCGTTCTCACCAACTGACAATTGATAATTGAATACAAGTTTTCTCGTATTCCTTTATCTGCGTTTGGTTGGTTAAATAGATGATGCTTACAACTAAACACTACCCTAAGTAGATAGATACGAAGAGTGCTGATGATGGACAGAGCTGTCTAGAAAATGTGCATTCCGCTCTGCTGGTTTCTAAAATAAAATTTTCCCAATTTTTCTTTAATACTATCACCTAATTTGTAACTAAAATTATTCTTTGTTAGAGAGTAAAACGAACTTAAACTAAGACTATAAATTTCATAAGTATGTAATATAAATAGTTCGACTAATAAAATTTAAAATACAAAATAAATACGTAAGAGTCTTAAAATTTGATGTGGATTACTTTCAAAGCAAAACAAAACAAAAATTTAATTTTTAAAAGTTTTAATTTTATATAAATTTTAGAATTTTATCCAGGGATGGGTACCTTTATACATAATAAATACGTAAGAGTCTTAAAATTTAGGGTGGATTACTTTCAACGCAAAATAAAACAACATATCGTCAGGACGCACACAATGTGTGTGGGGGGACATCATATTTTTATAGATAACCAAGCTTATTTCGAGGTAAATAGCATTATTATTAAACAAAGATGTTGATTATGGAGTGCTTCCAATGCATATTTTTTTTGGGAAAGGCAACTGTATCTATTTCGATTCAGCATTTGACTGCAAAGTTCGAAGGTCGATTAAAAAAAAAAATTCGAACTAACATAAAATAACGCTGCGATACGGGTCTAAATTATCCTCTATTTTTACCCCTACTTGTCGGAAAGCATTCAGCCACTACCCGTGCTTGACAGAGTATCAGTAACTACGCCAAAGGTATTCTTCAAAGATATTCGAGCACGTGCAGTTAAAAAGGTCTTAGCAGATCTTAACATTAACAAGTCTTCTAGGCCGGATGGCATTCCAGCACTTGTCTTGAAACAGTGCTCTTCGATGCTAGCACGTCCATTAGCGACTCTTTTCAGCACTTTGTATCATGCTGGTGAGTTTCCAATGTGCTGGAAGTTAGCTAATGTAACGCCAATCCCCAAAAAAGGAGAGGCTAACAACCCTGAAAATTACCGCCCAATTGGAGTCTGTTCTACTCTTCCTAAGGTAATGGAAAGTATGATAAATTTTCATCTCGTCAAGTATCTGGAGTCCAACAGCTTACTAAGCGACCGCTTTATGGGGTCGAAAATTAATATTGTATAAATTCCCTTTTCCACCTATGGTGAAATGTATAAAAATGCGAACTTTGCTTTTCACAGGGTTTTCGTGTGTCATTAGAGTTAAAAACAATTTCCAAAATTTTCGCCAATATTACCAATTCAATTTTTTTACCATTTAATATGACTATAGTTCGCCATGTGGTCGAAATTTTACAAAATTTACAATTGTAAACGTTTTACATATTTTACATAAATACACATGCAGAGTCATAAAAAATGCTAATATTACGGAGAACTGTGTTCTGTGTGCAAACGTTATATTGACTCTTAAAATTAAAATCCTTTTATTAATAGTGGATCCATTTACTACTTCACAGTCAATAGTATTGCGATGCAAACATTTACATCTCATTTTTGTTTCATTTACTAAAGCTTGGAAGGTATTTAAGTTACGAATAAGGGTTGCTATAAATTTAACTTTTAATTGTAGTTTCTGAGGTAGCATTCCTTATTTTTAACCGACTTCAAAAAAGAAGGAGGTTATCTATTCGTCTGAATGTTGCTTTTTTTATGTATGTAACCGCAGAACTCAGCCATTTCTGAACCGATTTTAAAATTTTTTGCTTTATTTGAAAGGTTATGCTTCAAGGTTGGTCCCATTTTAAAAATAGTTCATTATATTAAAAATTAAAGGGTGTCCCCATACAACATACATGTTTTTTACGTGTATTAAGAACCGTAAAGGGCAGCAAATTAAATTTTTAAAAAATTGCGTGCCGCTATAGCTCCCAACAGCAGAAATTAATAAAAAAAATAAATTTAAAATTTAAAGGGTGTCCCCATAGGTGACATAATATGACCTATTTGGGTCTATCTTTTGAACCGTTATAGACTAAACCTTAAAAAATTTGACAGAATGTCGACTACTATGACCGTTATAATAAAATGTATAAATACTCAAAATTTTAAATTAAAGGGTGCTCCAATAGTTCATTTAATTTGATGTATATGGCCATACTTTTAAATAGTTGTACACAGACCGCTGAAATTTACAAAGAACATGTAGTGCTAAGTCAGCTATAACAAAAAGTATAAAATTTTGAATTTGGAACTAAAAGGGTGTCCCAATAGTTAATGTAATTCTATGTATGTGGCCAAACTTTTGAACTGTTAGAGACAGACAGCTGAAATTTACAAGGAACCTGTATTGCAAAGTCCACTATAGCAAGTATACAATTTGAAGTTAGAAATTAAAGGGTGTCCCCATAAATTCACAGTCAATAGTATTGCGATGCAAACATTTACATCTCATTTTTGTTTCATTTACTAAAGCTTGGAAGGTATTTAAGTTACGAATAAGGGTTGCTATAAATTTAACTTTTAATTGTAGTTTCTGAGGTAGCATTCCTTATTTTTAACCGACTTCAAAAAAGAAGGAGGTTATCTATTCGTCTGAATGTTGCTTTTTTTATGTATGTAACCGCAGAACTCAGCCATTTCTGAACCGATTTTAAAATTTTTTGCTTTATTTGAAAGGTTATGCTTCAAGGTTGGTCCCATTTTAAAAATAGTTCATTATATTAAAAATTAAAGGGTGTCCCCATACAACATACATGTTTTTTACGTGTATTAAGAACCGTAAAGGGCAGCAAATTAAATTTTTAAAAAATTGCGTGCCGCTATAGCTCCCAACAGCAGAAATTAATAAAAAAAATAAATTTAAAATTTAAAGGGTGTCCCCATAGGTGACATAATATGACCTATTTGGGTCTATCTTTTGAACCGTTATAGACTAAACCTTAAAAAATTTGACAGAATGTCAACTACTATGACCGTTATAATAAAATGTATAAATACTCAAAATTTTAAATTAAAGGGTGCTCCAATAGTTCATTTAATTTGATGTATATGGCCATACTTTTAAATAGTTGTACACAGACCGCTGAAATTTACAAAGAACATGTAGTGCTAAGTCAGCTATAACAAAAAGTATAAAATTTTGAATTTGGAACTAAAAGGGTGTCCCAATAGTTAATGTAATTCTATGTATGTGGCCAAACTTTTGAACTGTTAGAGACAGACAGCTGAAATTTACAAGGAACCTGTATTGCAAAGTCCACTATAGCAAGTATACAATTTGAAGTTAGAAATTAAAGGGTGTCCCCATAAATTACGTAATTTGATCTATATGACCCTATCTTTTGAACCGTTAAACACAAACACTTGAAAATTAGGCAGAATATCCACTACTTTCTCTGGTATGATAACAAATATAAATATTTGCAATTATAATGTAAAGGGTGTCCCAATAGTTCATGTAATTTGATATATATGGTTAAACTTTTTAACCGTTATAGACAGATAGTTGAAATTTACAAAGAATCTTTGTGACCAAGTCATATATAACAACAGGTCTTTAATTTAACATTGTAAATTAAGGGGTGTCCGAATAGGTGATGTTATTTGATCTGTGTGCCCCTATCTTTAAACGTTATAGACAGAGGCTTGAATGGTGTCCCCATACAAGACGGATGCTGGTGAAAATAACTTAACTTTTAAACAGTAATAGGGAGAGGCTTGACATTCAATAGTCTTTATATATTTCCCTCTAATTTTGGCGCATCTTTTATTTGGTTTAAATCTAATTCTTACAGATTACTTCTTACATTTTTAGTTTAGAATTGGTGCCCTTCTATCTGTTTTGAAGTCGGGTTTTTTTTTGCAAGAATTATGTTTTAAAACTAATGTGTTGAAATTAATTAAAATAATTCCAGATAACGATACAATATTCAATAAAAGAAGAGTGGATTCCGTGATCTCTACTCTATAAAATGTTTGTACCGCCAAATAGTCATGTCATTGGGTCGGTTGCCAAATCACTTAAATATAAATCTATAACATTCTTTGGGCACAAAAATACTTTATCTATAAAAAATTGCTGAATTAATATATCGTCCTTTTGAACTATTCGGTGTTATATATAGGATTGAATTATCTAAAACTGGAATCGGCAATTTAAACGCAGTAACAATACAACGAAAGTTTAATGAAGTTAGCTTATAAATTATTACAGTTTGAACAAATGTAATACCGCAGGCTGCATGAGCAGATAAACAGAAAACATTCGAACCTGTATCATGATATAGTAGTTCGTGTATAACGCAATCATCAATTGATTAGGTGACTAAAAATTTTAAGCTTCCTCCAAACATTGCTTCCATTCACCGTCATCAGCAGCTTTACCTCTTGCATTATATGCTTCCAAAAATTTACTTATTATAAACGACAAAATTGTACGTTCTTAGGACTTCTAAGCATTTTGGGCCGTAGACATGAGCGTTTGTTTCTGTTCAGTTCAAAATGCTAATAACTTGTTGTTTCTTATATTATTAACTGTATTTTATTCGAAGCCTGTTTTACCCTTTTACTACTGACATTACAAGAGGCTCTGGCGACCGATCTATAACATCGAGGTACTTGGTCTATCCGAGACAAGATGGCCATAGTCGGGTGAGTTGATTACTGCAAATGGGCTCACTTTCATGTTTTTTTGGCAGACCAGCAAACCAACCGAAGAGCAATGCTGTGGGATTCCTATTATCCAGCCGAGCTCGAAATACTCTTATCAGCTGGAAACCCCACTCTGACAGGTTAGTGTCTATTAGACTTCGCACAAAGGCTAGAAACATAACTATATTGCAGTGTTACGCCCCAACTGATTTAGCCGAATTGCCGGAAAAAGAAGAATTTTTTGAAAATCTCACAGAGGCGACATTCTTATGCTTATGGGTGACTTTAACGCACAAATTAGCCCCGATAACACCAGCAGAGAAAGCATTATGGGCAAACATGGCATAGGTCGTATGACCGAAAATGGTACCCTCTTTAATGACATGTATGCTCCAAACGGACTGAAAATCAAATTGATCACATCACCATCAGCAGAAAATGGCGAGGATCACTTCTTGACGTCAAAAATAGAAGAGGAGCAGATGCTGCTAGTGACCACCACCTATATATTGCCACTGTACGTCTCAAAATTGCAGCTATCCGAAAACCTCACACCACGGTACAGATGTGATACAGATTAACGTGAGTACCTGCCTAGTTGGCCCAATCTCACGGTGGTCTTAACACCGGGTGGAAACAATGCGTCTACCAACGCCCCCAGCAACAAGTTACATGAATAGCAATTCGATTCCATGTATTTGGACATGGTTTCCTCCTTGCTTAGGAGCGGAGCCTATCTAAAACTCCTACCGATCTATGGGTCACGGCACCCGTTTGTAATGCAACTCCACACCGAGCAAAAGAGCGCTCTCCCCGCGATTTGGGTATAAACCACAAACACCACGTTGCTCCCCGAAGGGCCGCGCCATAGTCAGGCTGGAACAAGTTCCAGGGGCACCTGACATCCGTGGTACCAGATTAAAGACTCCGGTCAGACTTCGTAACCAATGTAAATAGGTTACTCCCAGTTGAACTCCAAATAGTTCGGGGACTGGTAACCCCCAGCATCAAGACGTCTCAAAAATCAGCATCATGGTCCATAGGCAAGGTCAGCAACAGAAGATATCAGGAACAAGGCATAGTCAGTATACAGCAGGCCGTCAACAGGGTGTAATCAGCAAACAAAGACATAATGGTAAGCAGCAACTAAATCAAAAATCAGCAAGTCGGCAACCAGGAATCCAGCAACACAGCAACAAAAACGTAATGATGAGCAGCAAACATAATTAGGAACAGCAAAGTCAGCAACCAGGAATCCAGCAACAAAAACATAATCCGTAAACAGCAGCGATGTCAAGTCAGCAACCAGGAATCCAGCAACATAGCAACAAAAACATAATGATGAGCAGCAAATATAATCAGGAACAGTAAAGTCAGCAACCAGGAATCCAGCAACACAGCAACAAAAACGTAATCAGTAAACAGCAGCGATATCAATAAACAGCAAGTCAGCAACCAGGAAACCAGCAACACAGCAACAAAAACGTAATGATGAGCAGCAAGCATAATCAAAAACTTGCTGTCACCAACCAGGAATCCAGCAACACAGCAATAAAAACGTAATGATGAGCAGCAAACATAATCAGGAACAGCAAAGTCAGCAACAGGGAATAATACAGCAAACAAATCAAATCAGCAATCAAAAGAATAGTCCATTCATAGGCGAGGTCCACAAAATAGCAGGACCGGGAGACGGCACGAGGGGAAGCAGCAAAACAGCATGCCACGCCAACACGAACCAACCACCCGACAACAACTGCAGAACGAACCCAGACATCAGTCATGAAAAACTCCCACCATCACAACCACTGACAGAAAAGCCTCTGCGATGCACAGTGAAGCTGGCGTTTTAAACTGTGCAGACATCGGTGCACGAATAATTGCGCAGAATCTTGCCTCCACTACTACCGTCCTCTCCTTCTCCTCATAAATGCCTCACGGGCAAAGACACCCAACAACCTAAATGTCCGATCTTCCTCTAATACCCTACTAAAATCATATTCCTCCCCATTATGGGTAACACCCATCCTATCTAAATCCCTAATGTCATCGTACAAGGGACATGTCGTCAGTACATGTTCCCAGTCCTCAGGTCCCTCACCACACCTACAGTCCGGAGAGTCGGACAAGGCCCTTCTTTGCAAGAAGGCATTCAAGAAACCATGTCCCGTTAGTAAAAATCCCAGAAATAAGCCAAAGCTGAAGTCTGGGCGTTCCAGTACAAACGTAACGTCACGTATAAATCTATACGTTACACGCCCCTTGTCGCTGTTCGTCCATCTAGTCCCCCACCTAGAAACAAGACACTCTAAGAGGAGTGCCTTGTTTTGCCTAACACTACCCTCTACCGCATTAGACTCAGACGGATTTTCCCTCCCTGAAGCCGTAGTAGTACTCGGAAACATCCACGGTAGTGCACTCCTTCAGTCTTGACACCATTATCCTCTCCAATACTTTTGCAAGTACGGGGAGGAGACTGATGCCCCGATAAGAGTGCGGACCACTCCTTACTCTATCAGGAGACTTCAGGAGAACAACCACACGTGCCTGCTTCCAAACCCCAGGGAAACAGCCCTCGCTAAAACACTTCCCAAAGAGAGTCTCCAGGTATTCCGGTATGGCCTTCCAGATACTCTTACACATCTCTCCAGTCATACCATCAATACCCGGCGATTTCCTACATCTAACACGGCAGATACTGTCCGGAACTTCCGATCTTTCTAAGTACGGAGAGGCAGCTACCTCCCTAATGAGAGGAGAATCACTAACCACCTACGCCTCTGGAAAGAAAACCCCCAAAAGTGTGTCGGCACATTCCCTCCATGATGGCAAACTAACATTGTCAACCTGGAGAGATGGCAGGTCAACCTGACTATTCTTACCCCTGCAGATACGATAAACCTTACCCCAGGGGTCGTCCCTATTGTCTTGTACAAAACTGCTCCATTCGTCCTCTTTAACCTTAACAATTAAGTCCTTGTACGTCCTAAGGCCAGCTAAATAGACAGCTTTACGCTGAGCCAGATCTTCAGCATTGGTACGCCGGGCTCTCTGGAAACGAACCCTGAGACGCCTGACATTCCTCCGCATCGTATCTATGTAACTCACGAGTCCACCACCGGACTTTACTTGGCCTCGTCACACGACGTCGACCAAGCAGTGTATCATTAACCATACACATCCACAGATCTATTATGCGACCTGGTCATCTACCGTTAGTGCCCTAAAGTCAATGGCTGTCTTATTGCAGCTGCCCTAATGCTGTTCGAGTACTCGTCCCAGTCCACATTGTGCATTCGCTACCTACGCCTTACGATCTTCCTAAAAGCCTCGGGGGACAGCATCTCCTTCAAGTTCATATCATACAATTCCGCCATAAATTCATCGGGGGTAATTTCTGAATGCACTTTCTGCACCACGATCTTTGGCCCGAACCGTTGACCGCCACCTCCAACTCCACCTCAGCGAACTTCGTGTTCTCCGCTATCTTCCGGCGCTCAGAAACCGACGGCGTGCGTATAATTGCACCACCATCCTTGACCGGACGCACCTCGTGTACGCGAACACCCAATGTCGGTCCAACCTCGTCCACCACCTTCTTCATCACCTCTTTGGACGTCACGCCGCTCTTCCCCTTCACGACCACCGACCACGTCTCGACGGGTTTCACCACAGCAGCATCAGCAGCCTGAACCGTGGACCTAGCAGCACCAACACCAGCACCCCTTGATGTACCATCCGGAATAGCCGGAGGCCGCATCATAGCAGCCGACGCAGCAGACGCACCACCTCCTCCAGCCTCATAGACCTCCAACTTCCCCTTCAAGCGCTCATTCTCAGCCACCAGTTTCATGAGCATTGCCTCATACTTGCTGGAATGCTCCAACACCCTCTTCGCAAAGGTAACCGGCACATCATCTGACAAAATCACCTCAGTAAGACGCCAACAAGGTCGACATCAACAGCAGCGACCGCCTTCCTCCTAGGCCTAGCCGCACCCGACGTCTCACCAACCTCCATCGTAGAGTCACCAACATCAGCAGCAGCAATCGCGACAGGCGGTCTAACAGCGGCACCAGCATCAGGATTGGCAACAGCAGCCGTAGCAGCAGCAGCCATGGCAGCAATTTGTTTCGCCAAAGGCGAGCCAGGCTTAAAGCGCTTGCCTTTCCCCTCCGCAACATCCACATTAACAGCGTCTTCGGTGCTCGACTTATCGCTTTCTGTATGCCTCACTTTTCTTCCTCCACTGCGCTCATCCATCGTTGGGTCAGAAAATCATCCTAAGCTTTCGACCCCTTGCGTTTGCCCGAGGGCATGTCGCTCATCCCGACCAAAGAAAACAAGGTAATAAAATAAAATTCCACCTACCTTACAAACACCAAATCAATACAGTACTTCAAATCAATAACCAGAGGAATCGCCTGTCGTCAGAAGCTTTTATTACAATCAGCACCAAAAAAAGCAAAACTGAGGGGGTCAATTTAGCAAAATTTTTAGCAAAGTCATACACCAACCGAATTAGTCCCACTTAGCGAAGACACAAACCCACTTAGCACGATCACGTCACAAGAAAAAGTAACGTAAAGAATGGATTTCTGACACCACGTGGGCCCTTATTGCAGAAAGGAAAAGTGTCAAAGGTCAGCTGAACAAAGCAAAGACCCGAAGTTCTAAACAACAACTGCAGCAGAGCCGCAGCAATCTGAATCGTATGGTTAAACGCAGCGCAAGGCAAGACAATCGTAAGTAGGTGAATAACGTTGCTGATGAGGCGCAAACTGCCGCCGCAACCAATCGTAGTAGGGACCTATACAAAGCCGCTAAAAAACTGACTCACAAAACATCATTCGCCAGTAAAACGCTTAAGAGGCCTGATGGAAGTATCACAACGTGCAAACTAGAACAGCTGGAAATATGGACAAGTTATTATACCGAAATACTAGAAAGTTCATCAACAAGCGATCCACCACCCTGTCTATGTACCGCCCACTCCGTAAGGAATGACATCTTAACTTTATGCCTGGACCTGACGGAAATTGTTGATACCATAACCACATTAAAACCCAATAAAGCCCCAGGCAATGATAATATATCAGCTGAGCTCCTTAAACTATCACCCAGCACCAGCGCGCAGTTTCTTCTCCCTACACTGACATGGTGGTAAATTTTACCCTTCCTTTAAATTTTTTTAATTTTCTCTCTTCGGTTGAGCGCTATCAATTTCATTCTTATAGTATATTCTCATATTCTTATTGTTATTATTCAGCTATGTTTTGGGTGTTTTAGAAATCGTGTGAGCGGAGATTGCATGCGGTGTTCTAAAAATTACCACTCGTGAAGGAAAATATTTTACCACCACGTATTTGGACGTAAATATTTAATGTAAATATTTAATGTGAATGGTATCATCAGGTTTAACGTCAGGTTGTTATAGAATAATTATGACCACTCCTACCTTTTACTGCATTTTATATTGAGTTCAAATTAAAAAATAAGATAGCCAGACTACTTGAAGACGTCACCGTTGTTGACTCTGATGATGAAATAGCTGATCTAGATTTTTGCATTCAGGAAAGTGATATAGATGTCATATTTTATTTTGTGTTCACAAACTTTTTAAAAACAAACTGTAAAATAATATTACATTGTTGTTTTTTTAAATATTATAGATCTACAAACGGTAATTGCAATTATATATTTAATTCACAATCTATTTGAGAGTGCAAGTTCATAAAAGTTAATACAAGTGTTAAAAAAAAATTACAAGGTCATGGATAATTCAAAAAATTTTTTTAAAATATTATTTAATATTAACTTTTTTTTTGCTACAGGAATGTTATCCGAAGAAGCGCAAGAAGCAATGAATAAGGAGTATAGAAACTGTAGGCTATTCCATTCTCGTAAAAATTCACGTATTTCTACGAATGAAGATGTAATGCAATATTTGCAAATATCATCAGATCCTTATATTAATTCATTTAGGATGAGAATGAAATTGAAAAAATAAGAATACCATGATGATGTTGAAAAATTATTGATAGAATGAAAAAAAAAATTTCTTTTTTATTGCATTTTAGTTGGTGGGCGTAATAGTGGGCGTATTATTGTAATTTTTGCATGAAACATTTTAAATGATATAAGTTACGGTAATATCAAATTTGAACGTTGTACCTAAAATATAAAAGTGGGCCAAAGATCAAAATGACATTCAAGTATACCAAAATTGAAAGTTATACCTAAAGTATTACGGACAATACGTCATTTTACAAAATTCGATTGAGGAGGTGGGCGTAGAAGTTGGCGAATTTTCTTAATTTTTTTTTAACTGAAATTGTCTCAAAAATAACCTGTGCAAAATTTCAGAGCTCTACAATGACTCCTTGTATTTAGTGCCGGCGTTGTCTCACTGTGCGAAGGCCCTCACTCTCAAAAACCTTAAAAACAATAAACAAAAGCAACACTAAAATAAAAATAATTCAATAAATCTTAAAAAAAAACTGGTGATTTTACGCATAAAAAAAGTAAACAACGTCTATACCATAAGAACTGTAGGTCTGTAAGTTAAATAAACGCCTATTTTTAATATTTGGTTTGCTTTCGATTTGCTTTCAGCACCTCCCTCAACCTTCTAGGTATGGAGAGATTTTGTTCCATTCTTCAATTAAAGCCCTTTTCAAGTTATCCTTATTAGAAATTGTCCTCTGCCTGATTTTTCTATCAAGTTTCTCCTAGAAATGTTCGATAGGATTAGAGTCCCCAGAGTCTTAGGCGTTCGATATAACAACCATTTCTTAACGATCAACAATGTATGCTTCGAGTCGTTCTTATGTTGAAAGACCCAGTTATTTGGCAGTCCCAATTTGTCGATGCTGAGAGCAAAATTAGCCGTAAATAGAAATATTAAATAGAACAATCTTATTCATTACAGACTCAATGAATACTAAATTTCCAACTCCAGATGCCGCCATGCAGCCCCAGACCATAACAGATCCTCTCCCGAATTTGACGGTGCTTGCAATACACTTTTAAAGAAAAGCTTCATTCGTTGATTGCCATATTTTTGAGCACTTTTTTACTCCAAATATATATTGAATCGCTGTTTATAGTCTAAAGACTAATTTTATTTGTTTTTGCAAGTTCTTTTCGCTTCTGTTGGTTCTCTTTAAAAATGTAAGGTCATGTATCCATTTTTGTGGAGTGGTCTTCTAACTGTACTGGCAATTACGGCTTTTCCAGATGTCTCTCTTATATTCTTTGCTATTTAGACAGCACACTGGGCTGGACCTTACTTCTCGTACTAAGGCTCGTACTTCTGTGCCACTTGGCTTTTATTAAATTATATAAATTTAGAGATATTTATCTATAAATTTTTTAATAGTGCAGTAGCGCCTTCCGAAATTTTCTCCAATTTGGAGAAACGATTTTGTTATGCAAATCAATAACTATTTCTCGCGTTTTGTTGATTGTATTGCTTACCCATTTCTTAAAATTTGATATTCTTGCACGTTTGAATAATTTAAAAATGCATAAAAATATTCCATGCAGAATCAAATTCCCCCAAGATTTCGTGCAAGATAACTCAGATTGCATAAAACTTCCTCCATGTGACACTGAAGTGTTTAAAGGAAGTTATGAACAGTGGCCCTCGTTTCGCGACATGTTCACGGCAGTCTCTATTAATCACACGAAGCTCACACCCGTTCCAAAGTTATACCACCTGCGTAACAAAACTCGAGGCGAAGCTGGAGATATCGTAAAAAGATATCCCCTATCTCATGAAAACTTTGATTTGGCATGGAATGCTTTAAAAACTCGTTATGAGAATAAACGAGTTCTGGTTGACAACCAAATTAAAATGCTCTTTGATATCCCGGTAGCGACCAGTGAAGATAGCGAATCGATCCGAAGAATTCAATCATCTGTGAATGATTCCTTAGCTACTCTTATAACACTTTGTATTCAAGTAGATAGCTGGGACCCAATACTCATTCGCTTAATCTCCACAAAATTTCCAGAAGTTACACTTTCACTTTGGGATCAATCTCTCTCTTCTCCTCGAGAGCTTCCAAAGTGGACCCAGAAGTCTCAGTTCCTCGTTGATAGATTCGAAGCGGTAGAACGTCTGATAAGCATAAAAACTTCAAAGGGTTATTATACACTTCCAAAACAACCCCATGCCAATATTCAAACATACGTGTCTCATGAAAACTAAACCCGCATTCTTGTAAGCTATCACTCATCATCAAAATCACTCTTTAAGAGCATGTCCCAAATTCCGGGCCTTCAGCGTGCAACAAAGAGTTGATCAAAAACAAATTTTGCAATAACTGCTTAGCCGCATCCCATCTTAAATCAAACTGTACTAGCAAACACGCATGTGTGCATTGTAAGAAAACTCATCACACACTATTGCATATGAGACAAACTCCTCAAAACTCATCTCGCAGTTTAGGTAATTCTCGATATAAAGAAAGGTTCAACGAATCAAAAAAATTTTTTAAAAAATCATCCGCAAATGTCTCTCAAACAGTTGAAGATAAAATACAAGAAGAGCTCCCATCTACCTCTAGGCAAATTCAAGGCTATTGCTCTACTAGCAATGAAAACGTTTTATTGCGCACTGCTATAATTCAAATTGAGCATAAAGGTGAACTTTTTACTTTTCGTGTTCTGATTGATCCCGGTTCCCAGAGAACAGAAAGAATTAGAACTCGTCTTCAACTGCCCTACAAAATCTCACATTTCGAAATTGTAGGTATTGGAGATCAAAACAATACACAAAAAAGGAATGTGAATTCATTCTGTATGCAAAATGGTGTAACCCAAAGTAACAAAATGACTTCCTGCTTTCAATCCCGAAATCCCTTTCTCAGCTGAACTCGCAGAATTAGATCTAGCTGACCCAACATTTAATAAAGCGTCCCAAATAGATCTAATTCTTGGAAACGATTGCGAACATTTCCTAAATATTGAAGGAATAAAGAAAAATATATGTGGTCAAACGTCAGCATACAATACCACTTTTAGATGGGTTCTCAGTGATCCTATAAAAACTCAATCTATTCAGACTTTCACAACTTCTGTTTACGTATCTGAAACTGTAGATCTCAGCAATGTTTTAAAACAGTTTGGGGAACGGGCAGCAATTCCTATTACTCGACCAAAATCAGAAGAAGATGACTTTTGTGAAAAACTGTATGCCCACCCAACTACTCGTGGCAAAAAAATCGTTAAACTTCCATTTAGGGCAGAATATCCAGAAAAAGTATTTTTTGCATCATCCCGGTATATTGCCTTAGTCCAATACTCGATCATGGAAAGAAATTTAATGAAAAACCCTGATCTTAAAGCTCAATATAAGGAATTTCTTAACGAATACCTAACTCTTGACCACATGAAAGATACTTCATCAAATGAAATAATTTCTTCCAACTACTCGTTACCAAAATGGCAAAAAAATCGTTAAACTTCCATTTAGGGCAGAATATCCAGAAAAAGTATTTTTTGGATCATCCCGGTATCCTTAGCCCAATACTCGATCATGGAAAGAAATGTAATGAAAAACCCTTTGACCACATGAAAGATACTTCATCAAATGAAATAATTTCTTATGGTAAATATAGCTCGTACTACTTACCACACCACGCAGTTGTTCGCGCAGAACATAAAACGACTAAAGTAAGAGTTGTTTTTAATGTGTCTAGAAAGTCAAACTCAATGACATTCCATTCACGGGCCCCACTCTACAAAACGATTTAATATCGATTATAATCAATTGGAGAAAGTATCGATATGTGATTAGTGGCGATATCCAAAAAATGTTTCGTCAAATATTGTACATCCAGCTGATAGGCCTTTTCAGCGAATTTTGTTCTAACCCCTAGAAGATGGCCCATAAAAGATTACGAGTTAAAAACAGTAACATTCGACGTTGACTGTGCCCCATATCTCTCGATTCGGACCCTTTTGCAACTTGCGATAGATTCCGAATCCATATTTCATAAAGCAGCTTCTATTCAGCGCACAGAAACGTATGTCGATGATGTGCTTACTGGTAGCTATTCAATAGAAGAAACTCTGTCTGCTCAAACACAACTCATAGAAGCGTTAAAATCAGCTGGATTCCTATTAAAAAGATTACAGCAAATAATCCACAATTGCTCGCCCATTTACCAAAGGAAGATCTTTATAATTTAGACTTCTTTCTCTTACAAGACTCTTGGTATAAAGTGGAATGCGATCTCTGACTCTTTTACATACAATTTTTCTCCAATTGAAGAATCTGAAAAAATAACAAAGCGACGTATTCTCTCATCTGTCGCAAAACTGTTTGATCCCGCTGGATGGCTGGCACCTATAGCAAAAATTCACATGCAGCAACTGTGGTTTCATCAGAATCCTTATACAAATGGAACTCTCTCGTGGAAGATCTCTCTCACATTTAAACAATTTCTATTCCACGTTCAGTATACCCCTTCAGATACAATTCAAATTCATGGGTTCTCAGACGCATCGAAATCAGCATACTGTGGCACACTACACATTCGCTCTCAAACTAATTCTCACAACACGTTTACAAATTTACTACTTGCGAAAAGTAAAGTTTCCCCAATACAAATAGTTTGTCTACCTCTTTTGGAGTTCAATGGAGCAGTTTTACTAGCAAAACTTGTGAAGTATGTCGTTACTTCTATAAATCTCGATGCGAAATAAATCTGTGGACCGATTCCTCCATAGTGTTAGGTTGGCTCTCAAAACCACCCTCTTCATGGGAAACCTATGTGGTGAATCGAACTGCTCAAATCCACAGTTTAGTGTCTGACGCAATATGCCGACATGTCCCAACCCATGATAACCTAGCTGACCTAGGAACACGGGGCTGCAGACCTCAAGATCTTGTTCATAACCACCTTTGGTGGCATGTACCTTCATGGTTAAATAAACCTAGCTCTGAATTACAAAAACGAAACCCACTTAAAGCTGTTCAAAATACTGAAAATGAAACTCAAAGCCTTCAAGCCCTACACGCAAGAATTCAAGAGAATGAAATTCTGTGTAAATTTTAGCCCTACGTGTTGTATGTTATATATTTTTCGATTTTTCAACAAATGCTTAAAAAACTCAAGGCCAAGTGTCATAAACAATTCTCAGGACAACCTATCCCAAAAGGATACCCAATAAATGCTCGTTAAAGCATTATCTACCATACTACGAACGCTATCCAATTATATTACCGGGCAATTCATATGCATATTTACTCTGATTAAAATTAATTTATCTGGTTTTTTTCTTAATTTGGTGTTCTCATAAAAATTTTACAATTAAAAAACTCACTCTCCCACACCTGTTGTGATAAATATCAAACAGTGTTACCGTCGTGGTTTTTTTTTATCAAAGGTGTTACCAACCTATACTTATTCCTTAAGTAGGGCAAATAATTTATTGGTAAATTCAAATAAATAAAATAAATTCAAATTGAAATAAATTTAAATCATATTGAAATAAATTTAAATTAAAATTAAATAAATTTCAATTCTCGAAAATTTAAGTTCAGATTTTTCCTTGGATTTTTTATACCTTTTTGCTAATTTATTCTAGTTATAAATTCTAAAGGTTTACACGTAGCTTACAAATATTTTCTTTTGTTCCCTGAATTCTCAAAATAAAAACACATTTAGTGCTACATCAATTACCCCTAAATTATACTTGTTCCCAAACATAGGTTTCTTATCTATCGCTATATTTTATAGCCCTTTATCTCTACTAATCCTTAGAAAATAGATAACAAACCTAGCCCTATAGCTCCATATTCCCATAAAATTGAACAGTAGTTTTTAAGTAATATTTACCCATAACCATATAAGATGACCTCTAAATCCCAAGATGAGTCTAGCGCCTCTCTAAAAGAGCAATTTGATTTTGATAGCGATCGCTTGCTCAGGTTTTGCGAAAGATTTGAAAAGGATCCAAGTGATAATCTCAACGAGTCGTTTATTGAGGTTAGAAGTTATATGTATTTATATTTATATGTATTCCTACATCTTATTTATTTAACTAGATTTATTCCCATAAGAGTTTAGAACAATATTATTTAGACTTTATAATAAGAAACTTTGTTTGTTGAAATATGAAATATAAAATAAACCTTTGTTTTTTAATTGAAATATTTTGTGAAAATATAAAATAGTTTTTTAGTTTGTATTTGGATTGAATGCAAAACTTTTGTGTTTAAATAAAATTGTTTTTATAAAAATAAAGCTCGAGCAATCGGTAGGATACCCAGATATCCTTTTAACATAGTATAAGCGAAAATTATACTAAAAGGATATTAGACATTTTAATGTCCTAATGGGTATAAAAAACTAAAAAAATAAATAAACATTTTAATAATTTAAATAAATTATCCTGCGAATCTTATCTTATCCCTGCAGGATATAACTGAAAAGAATCCTGTTTACAAAATGAAAATAGTAAATTTACAAAAAGTGCGTGTGTGATACTTTAAGGATAATGAAAAATAATGCCCATAACGAGTATTTTCTAAAAAAGCAAAACAATAACAAAAGGAAGATTTCAAATAAAAATCTGCAAAAAATTTAAAAACTAAAAGTTTTTTCACAATGAAAGGACCACAAAACCTTTAAAAATAAAGAAAAGTTGAAAAAAAAACTGAAATAAAAGATTTTTTTGTTTTCTTTTCGATGACTAAAAATATTAAACTAGAAGTGCTGTGAAATTCTGTTTTTACCGACTTTCAACTCATTCAAATTGTTAACTCTTGTGAAATGTTAAAAAAAAGCAGTTACCAAATGGATTCATGAAAATAATTTAATAAAATCTAATTAAAAAAGATGATTAAAATAAAACATACACATAAAAAGACAAGCTGAAATAAAATTTTTAAAGAAAAATTATAAATTAAAACTATATGCCGTAAATAAAATATAATATTGTGCTTAAAAAAAATTAATTTAAATTCAGAAGGATAACCCTAGTTAAGTCAATTAAAATAATCCTGCGATTCCTACGGGAACCTCCAGGATACATTTATAAAAAATTACAAAAACTCAAATTAATTAAAAACAAAAAACTTCTTGTGAGTCCTTTTACTTTTAATCGAAAAGGCTTAAGATCTTTTAAAAAAATATTTAAATAAATGAGAAAAGGTTTCAAAATATAACAAATATTATGTTTAATCCTTCAAAAAAACAATATAAATACAAAAAATTTAAGAGATAACATAAAAAATATATAATTAGAAAAAGAGAAACAATAAAAAAACATTAACAAGAAGAATTTTTCAAATTACAAAAAAACAATAAAGAAAATGTTACAAAAAAACTTAAGTAAATTCAAATCAACTTCAAGTCAAGCCAAGTAACCAAAGAGAAGAAATTGGAAAACGAATGAATTGCCTAGAGAATTTATTGGATTAAAGGAATTAAAGGAGCAGCTACGAGTACAAACTTACTTTAAGTATTATTTTTTTATTTATTTGTAAATAGTTTTAATTAAATCAATTAATTATTTAGTAAATTAGTTATTAATTATTGACAATATTTGTTAATTATATACTTTATATTTTGTGTTAAATTTGTTCTAAAAAAATAATTCGTAAAAATATGGTGTTATTAAATAATTTTTTTTATAAACGAATAATTGTATAAATACACAAATTTGTGCCTTTTTTGACTTCGGTAAAGTATTATTTTTTTTTTGTGTTTGAAAAATATTACCTTTTTTAAAATGGCTCAAGATGGTATTGCATTGCACATTTTATCTTTAAGTCCGATTGAACTAATTGGAAAATTACCTGAATTCTCCGGCGACAAAAAAGATTTCTATACCTTTATCTCATTAGTTGATAGAATAAATCCATTTTACGTTCAGTATGATGAACAATCACAACTTTTCTTTATAGATTTGATTAAAAATAAAATTAATTTTCATGTACAAACGTGGAATGATATCAATACTATCTTATGCAATTATTATGGGGAATATCAGAGCGTGGATATACTTTTGGTTAATCTTCGTTCTGTAAGTTTTAGAACAAATGTCATTGACTTTTACAATGAAATTAAAGATAAACTTCGGAGTTTAAGTAATAAAACAGTCTTGGAATTAGGGAAAAATTGAGATAGTGAGCAGATTGGTAGAAACAATATGAAAACTGCTCTTGATATTTTTAAAGCAAAAATTACTGAACCTATGAAAACAGTATTAGCGTGAGGAATCCAGTAAGCCTAAAAGATGCAATGAACATTCTTTTTACATTTGGATATGGAAATTATGGAGACAATGGGAGGATTAATAGTTATAATAAAAATTTGAATCGATCTTGAATAGATAGAAATTTGAATAAATTTGGGAACATTAATAGTAATGGAAATTTTAATAATTCTAACGGGTATCAAAATAAATATAACACTTACCGGAATAGTAATTACAATCCGAATAATAATAACTACAATCAGAATTACAAATACGCATCTTCAAATATATATCAAAATTCTTTTTCTAATCAATCTATTCCAGAGCCAATGGACATTAATATGATACGAAAAAACAATTTTAATAATTTTCCAAATACTTCAGTTGCAAAAAATGGGAGAAATTCCAATTCTTGTTACCAAAATCCTCCTTGTAAATTACCAAGTCCACAGCTGAGAAGAAATGTTAAGTCCGAAAAAATTTGTATAACGTGCAAAAAAGTTCGTGTAAATCAAATCATGTTGACGTTCAAAACCGATTTCAAAATCCAGACCATTTGAACGTTTCGGCTGAGAATAATTTATTACAAAATTTTCGTTTTCTAGCCTCTCCGGACAATTACCTCAAATTAATAATTCATAATTGATACAGGAGCCACCCACTCCATATAGCAGAACAGCGAGATGATATTGGTGAGTCGATTGTTGCTGAGGGTATTTACAATGTAAAGAATTTTAAAGTTGAAGTATAAACTTTAGCTAAATGTCCTAACATTATTTATCTAACTGAATATAATTCGTGGCCAGTTCCGCGTGATAATTATCATTTAGTTGATACTGATTTGTTAAAAGAAAATTTTTGTAAGGCAACTTTATTGGAAAGAGTGAGAATTAATCATCTAAATGCAGAGGAAAAACTCAACTTAAAAACCATTTTATTATGAAGAACTTTTTCACGTAACAAATTCAAACTTAAGTTTTACAAATGCCTCAAAGCATAGGATAATTACCAGAGAGGAAATACCCCTATTTTCAAAAAATTATAAAACATTAAAAAACAAATCCAGGAAATGTTGACTAATAAGATAATACGACCGTCGAATTCCCCTTATTCCGCTCCAATATGGATAGTCCCAAAGAAGGATGATGCTAGTGGAATTAAGAAATGGCGGCTTGTTGTCGATTATAGGAAACTTAATGAAAAGACAATAGATGATCGATTTCCTATACCAAATATTGATGAAATTCTCGATAAGTTTGGAAGAAGTATGTATTTTACTACATTAGACTTGTCTAAAAGATTCCAACAAGTGGAAATTTACGAGAAGGATATTTATAAGACAGCATTCTCTTTCGAAGGAGGCCACTAGGAGTTTACTAGAATGCCTTTTGGGCTTAAAACGGCCCCGGCCACATTTCAAAGGCTTATGAATAGTATTCTTGGAGATTTAATTAATAAAGTTTGCTTAGTATATATGGATGATATAATTGTTTATTAAACTTCTCTTCAAGAGCACATAAATTTGAAGATCCAAGTAGACAAGTGCGAATTTTTGAATAGAGAGACGGAATTCTTGGGCCATGTTTTAACAGAAAAGGGTATAACACCCAATTCAAAAAAGTGGAGTGTGTAACAAATTATCCATTGCCAAAAACTAAAAAAAAGGAATTCCTGGGCCTTAGTGGCTACTATCGTAAATTTATAAAAGACTATTCAAAAATAGCAAAACCCATGACCAAATATTTAAAAAAGAATGTTAAGGTAGATACGAATGACTCTGAATATTTAGAGAGTTTTAAAACGTTGAAATTGCTTTTTGCTAACGATCCAGTTTTGGCTTATCCCGATTTTAACAAGAAATTCATTTTAAACACTGATGCAAGTAATTTCACTCTAGGGGCGGTACTTTCGCAAGACAACCATCCTATTTGTTATGCAAGTAGAACATTGAATCAACATATAGTTAATTACAGAATCAACATGAAGTTAATTATACTAACATATTTTCATCCATACTTGTTTGGAAGAAAGATTGTCATACAGACAGACCACCAGCCATTGCAATGGCTTGTCTCTATTAAAGATCCAAATTCGAAGTTGGTAAGGTGGAGATTAAAATTAGAGGAATATGATTATGAAATTATGTACAAACGAGGTGCGGAAAATAAAAATGCAGATGTATTATCCAGAATAGAACCACAAATTAATATTTTAAAAATCAAATGTTATTTCTACTAGCAGTTCAATATTTACAAAAATCAGTTCGTTTTTAAAAAATCAAATTCTGTTTCGCTTAAAATAGAAAATAAAGTAATTTTTAGAAATAATAGAAAAATTATAAGTACAAATAATATCAATGAAAATATAATAATAAAACTCATTAAAAATCATTTTCATCCTAAAAGAGTAAATGCAATTTTTATTGAGGATGGTTTAATCTATGAACTTTTCAAGGAGAAAGTTTTTCAAATATTTTAAACAAAATTCTGTCTTAAAAGTAGCAAAATGCTGCATTTGTCTTGATGATGTTTCAGATGAAAATGTCCTAAATGAAGTTATTAAACTTGAGCAGCAAAAAAATAATCATCGTGGCATAAATGAAAATTTTGTACAGCTTAAAAGAAGAATATATCATCCATAACTTAAAGTGAGAATACAGCAATTTATAACAGTTGTTATATCTGTAATTTAGAAAAATATAATCGCAATCCAATAAAACAAAAATTCAAAATTACTGAAACACCTGACAAGCCTGGTCTAGTTATTCACATAGATGTTTTTTATCGTTTACAGAAAACTTTATTTCTAACAATTATTGATAAGTTTTCGAAATTCGCTCAAGCAATAAAGTTACAAAATAGGACTTGGGTGGAATTCAAGAGAGCATTAATTCAGTATATGAGTATTGTAGGTACCATCGTAACTGACAATGAGTTAGGTTTCAAAGCGTTGCCATTGAATGAATTTTTAAGGCAAAATAATATTGAAACTCATTTTATTTCGAATAATAATCACACATCTAATTCAGATGTGGAACGTCTCCATAATACTATGAATGAACACATTCGTTTACTTAGACATGACCCTAATAGAGATAGTGATAGTGTTGAGGAAAAAATTTACAAAGTAATTACCTTTTACAATAATACGATTCATTCAACCACAGGTTGCAAACCTATTGATTTTCAAAGCGGTTCCATAAAAGCATAAGTCTATCCAAAAATAAAACAGAAAATTATAGCATTAAAGGAAAAATCTATTTCAAAGCTAAATAGCCTCCGTGAAGAAAGCGAAATTCAAACGGGGCAAATTTATATAAAAACGATAGAGGGGAAAAAATAAAGAAAAATTTAGGAAGATTTCTGTAGACCGTTTTGATAATGATCATGTAATAAGTCAAACAGGGCACAAATATTACAAATCACATATAAAAAGAAAAAACAAAACAAGAAAAAACAAACGAAATTGTAGGTATTGCAGGTCAAAAACAATACGCAAAAAAGGAATGTGAATTCATTCTGTATGCAAAAAGATGTTACCCAAAGTAACAAAACGACTTCCTGCTTTCAATCCCGAAATCCCATTCTCAGCTGAACTCGCAAAATTAAATCTAGCTGACCCAACTTTTCATAAAGCATCCCAAATAGATCTAATTCTTGGAAACGATTGCGAACATTTCCTAAATATTAAAGGAATAAAGAAAAATATATGTGGTCAAACGTCAGCATACAATACCATTTTCGGATGGATTCTCAGTGGTCCTATAAAAACTCAATCTATTGAGACTTTCACAACTTCTGTTTACGTATCTGAAAGTGTAGATCTCAGCAATGTTTTAAAACAGTTTTGGGAGCAGGAAGAAATTCCTAAATTCCTATCAAAATATCACTTCTTTATTAATGCTATCAGCCTCTGGAACGGAATCCCTCATAGGCTACAAACCATTAGTAACTCACGACAATTTAGGAAAGATATTATTGGTCTTGTTTTAATTTAATTTATTATGTTTTATTAAATTTTGTTTTAGTGCATATATATGTATAACAAATTTAATGTACCACAATGCTGAAATGATTAAGTTATTTTGTATTCTATTAGATTTTTTCTTTTGTTTTATCCTTATGTTAAATGTATATTTAAATTTTTGTTGTATTAGCATATACTCAGTTCCATACTGCAATATGAGACTTAAAGTCTTGTATGCCCACATAACTTCTCGTGACAAAAATGACAGGTACATCGTTAAACTTCCATTTAGGGCAGAATATCAGAAAAAGTATTTCTTGGATCATCCCGGTATATTGCCTTAGCCCAATACTCGAGCATGGAAAGAAATTTAATGAAAAACTCTGATCTTAAAGCTCAATATAAGAAAGTTCTTAACGAATACCTAATTCTTGACCACATGAAAGATACTTCATCAAATGAAATAATTTCTTATGGTAAATACATACCACACCACGCAGTCGTTCGCCCTGAACATAAAACCACTAAAGTAAGAGTTGTTTTTAATGCGTCTAGAGAGTCAAAATCACAATTCTCGCTCAATGACATTCTATACACAGGCCCCACTCTACAAAACGATTTAATATCGATTATAATCAATTGGAGAAAGTATCGATATGTGTTTAGTGGCGATATCCAAAAAATGTATCATCAAATATTGGTACATCCAGCTGATAGGCCTTTTCAGCGAATTTTTTTCCAACCCCAAGAAGATGGCCCATAAAAGATTACGAGTTAAAAACAGTAACATTCGGCGTTAAATGTGCCCCATATCTCTCGATTCGGACCCTTTTGTAACTTGCGACAGATTCCGAATCCATATTCCCTAATGGAGCTTCTATTCTGCGCACAAAAACGTATTGAAAACATTCCATCAGAATCCTTATACAAACGGTACTCTCTCGTGGAAGATCTCTATCACATTTAAACAATTTCTATTCCACGTTCAATATACCCCTTCGGATACAATTCAAATTCATGGGTTCTCAGACGCATCGAAATCTGCATACTGTGGCACACTATACATTCGATCTCAAACTAATTCTCACAACACGTTTACAAATTTTCTACTTGCGAAAAGTAAAGTTGCCCCAATACAAACAGTTTGTCTACCTCGTTTGGAGCCCAATGGAGCAGCTTTACTAGCAAAACTTGTGAAGTATGTCGTTACTTCTATAAATCTCGATGCGAAATAAATCTGTGGACCGATTCCTCCATAGTGTTAGGTTGGCTCTCAAAACCACCCTCTTCATGGGAAACTATGTGGCGAATCGAACTGCTCAAATCCACAGTTTAGTGTCTGACGCAATATTCCGCCATGTCCCAACCCATGATAACCTAGCTGACCTAGGAATACGGGGCTGCAGACCTGAAGATCTTGTTCATAACCACCTTTGGTAGCATGTACCTTCATGGTTAAATAAACCTAGCTCAGAATTGCCAAAACGAAACCCACTTAAAGCTGTTCAAAATACTAAAAATGAAACTCAAAGCCTTCAATCCCTATACGCAGAAGTTAAAGAGAATGAAATTCTGTGTAAATTTTAGTCGTACGGCAGAGCCGTATATTTTTCGATTTTTCAACAAATGCTTTAAAAACTCAAGGCCAAATGTCATAAACAATTCTCAGGACAACATATCCCAAAAGGAAATGAAATTTGTTAAAAAGTGTCTCATTTCTCTAGCTCAAAACCCCTTCTATAAAGAAGAGTATAATGTGTTATGTAACACGCAAATTCTACCCAATAAATGCTCTATAAAGAACTTAAATCCATTTCTTGATTCGGATTTAGTTCTGCGTGTTAATGGCAGATAATCTCAATCGTATCTACCATACGACGAACTCTATCCCAGGCAATTCACGGTTCTGTCATTTATATCTCACTTATTTGCACGAATTTCTCGCTCATGCTGAATGTACCCAGATGTGTAGAATGGTGCAATCAGAGTTCTACATTTTTAGACTCAAGCCGAGAGTCAAAGCTGTAATACGCAACTGCAAAGTTTGCATGATTCACAAACAGCATTAATGCTCACAAATAATCGCACCCTTACCCTCCGACAGATGTAATCTATCACCACCATTTTACATAACCGGAATTAACTTTGCTGGCCCTTTCAAATTCAAAACATCACCCTTACGAAAGTCAAGCACTATAAAGGGGTACGTGAGTGTTTTCGTTTGCTTCAGCACGAAGAAGCGTGCTCCGATTTAACCTCAAATGCCTTCCAAGCCGCATTCGCTCGATTTGTGGGAGGCGGGTCTCAAAGGGTAACAAATGATAATGGCAGGAACTTTTTAGGTGCCAGTCGGTCACTAGAACGTCAATTCGCCAAGTTTATAAAAAATTTCAGCTCAAGACATAGCTCAAAAATATATAAAGCACGAATTTGAGTGGAAATTTATACCTCCGCATGCACCACACATGGGCGGCTTATGGGAAGCCGCCGTTAAGATCTTCAAATTTCATTTTAAAAGAATAGCAGGTACCCATAAATTAAATTTCGAAGAATATGCTACTCTCTTAGCTCGAATAGAAGGAGTACTTAATTCTCGGTCAATCTCCGCGCTGTCAGAAGACGCATCAGATTAGACAGCACTCACTCCCGGACACTTCTTAAGAGGAGCTCCCATAATGACTCTTCCCGAATTAGGCTGTCAGGATATATCCCTAATTAATAGATGGGAAAACTTAAGGCCATCCACCATCAGTTTTCTATTTGATGGAAGGAAGATTACCTCAAATCTTTACACAAAAGCTACTAGTGGAAAAACTCTGCTCCCAATATTCAGGTTGGATATCTCGTGGTAATAAAAGATGATTTACTACCACCTTAAGAATGGCGATTGGGCCGAGTGCAGAAAACATATCGCGGTTCAGATGGAAAAGTACGTACTGCCGACGTACGTAGCGCGTCCGGAGTAGTCACCCGGCCAATAGTCAAATTGTGCTACCTTCCCCTTCTGAAAAATTAAATGTCCATCTTATTACAAATTATATCTTAAGTTTAACATATTTTCTCAGCCTTAACATATTTATCATATCTTGCCTAATGGTACCAGTTTCTCATACCCTTTTCTTCTTTTTTACGCAGGATCAATACGTTTACTTACACTTAAATCTACTCATTGTAATAGTTTTTCTTTTTTTATAATATTTAGACCAAATCGCAGGCTTACCAACACCCGTCCTAGTGAGATCCGCACCGAACATAATAGACGTGATTCTCAAATTTACAAGTGCGCTTTATGGAAAACATATCACGGTTTAAGATTTTGCCGTAAATTTCTTGATATGACGGTGAAGAAGAGGGAAGAAGTAGTAGGAACGTATCGGTATTGAGAAAATTGCCTTGCTCCCAGCTACGATTTACGAGCATGCGCATCGACGGATACCTGCAGGAAATGTGACAAATATCACCACACCCTTTTGCATCCTGTCCCTCCACGTACAAGACCAGAGAAAAAACCTATTAAAAGGGCAACACCACTGAAACAACAAGAGACCAACGCAGCAAAACAACAACAACCAATCCCAGCAGTACCTCTCACATCATCATCAACAACCAACATCATCGCCGAGGCCATTTAATCGTTGGCTGAAGTACTGTGTGCCAACGAGAAGACGGCATCTATTGCCTAACGCCAAGGCCGGCGGCATGTCCAAACTAGTTGGACATAATTTCTTATACATATATATTGAATTTTCTATATTTTATTACATTGAATTTATAATAAGGTAAACAACTGTAAGGCACGTGAATTATAAATCTTACCATTGTTATACTTACCGTTGTTTATACTTACCATTGTTTATACTTACCGTTGTTTATACTTACCACTGTTTATACTTACCATTTGTTATACTTACTATTGTTTATACCAAGGCATATTTAACTAGGTGGCATTGCTACGACAACAAATACAACAATACAACAACAGCAGGGAATTTTGTTTGTGTAATTCCCAAAAAAGCTGTCATAAACATGTGTAAAAAGAAAGAAAATGAAAAAAAAGAAAATGAAGAAATTTTGTTTGGTAAGTTTTATAAATTGTGTGTATATTTTAAAAAATTTGTAATTTAAAAAGTGTAATTATTATTTTTATAGCACATACGTGGATACATTAATACATGGATATTCGTCATGTATTAATCCAACAAAAGAGGAAAATTTGTAATACAAATACCATGGAAATGTATATACAGCCACCCAGTTGTGGCACATATAGAAGATTTATTTTTGTTGGTATCACCTCAGCAAACCGTGCCCCATGACGCTGAGAAAAAAGAAAACCTGGAATTAGAAGCAAAGCAAGCTGCTTTAAAAGCAGTCGATGAATCATTTCAGAGAGAATTGGAAAAAGGTATGTAAACGTTGATTTAATTCTACTATTTTAAAATTTTAATTATTTTTTGTTGTCTTTTTTTTAAAACATAGACGTTAATAAAGCTGATCCAACTTATGTGGAAAAATTAGTAGCACATGTCATAAACAATATCCAAGTGAAAATTGCCAATGTTTATATGTATGCTAAAATAGCATAAAATAAAATATTCAAAAGTTAACATTAAGATTTTTTTTAATTATCATTTAATTTGTATCATTTTAATTAATTAAAATTCTCATTAAAACATAACCTTGTTAACTATAACGAATTAAACCTTTTATTTATTATTTATACTCTTCAAGAGTTCATGATTTAAAAAAGGACAAAATCTGTTTAAGTTTAGAAATTTTTGTACTTTTTTGTTTTTGCTCCTTACAAGCATAAAATTTGATAGTATGTGTTTGGGTAACACTGTTTTAAAATTTCAATATGTTTGAAATTTAAAACCTCTTTTTTAAATATTTTTGGTGGTCCTGAAAAGGACTGATTGGTGGTTGAAGGCGATTCAGTCAGCTGCATTTTAATATATTTCCGTGTTTTTGGAACGTCCTGCAGCGTTGACACAGTTTTTTGATAATTTATTTTTTGTTTTTAATTCACTTTTTGTTTGTTTATTTGTTTGTTTCAATTTTAAGTTGATTCACTTTTAATTTATTTATACACAATTATAAAAAACACTAATGCACTTGAATCAATGAGACTTGAATGTAAATTAATTTTTTGGTTATTCGTAAACAAAACAAAATAGTTTGACATTCAACCTAGGAAACAAAGGAAAACGAAAATATAAGAAAAAATTGTCACCTGCAATAGCGATGCCACCTGGTTAAATATGCCTTGGTTTATACTTACCATTGTGTACTTACCTGAATTTACTTACTTAACTATACTTTACCTGAATTTACATAATGTTAAGACATATCAGCTGCTAATGATAAGGAAAAAAAACTTGTAAATTTGCTCACACTGATTCATTGGTAAATCTCCAAATTTTCTTTTCCAATCGCAACTTCGGTTATAAAAAAAAGCCGAAGTTTTCGCGCTAAAAAGGTAGCTAGTTTTATTATAAAACCAGCAGTAAGTGTGAGCAGCTCCATATAAAAAATATATAAAGCAAATTGGTTCCGTTTACTTACATCATAAGGTGAATATTAATAACATCTCACTCCCTATTTATTATAAAAAAAATACTTAAACCTCTTTTTTAGGGTTCCGTACCCAAAGGGTAAAAACTAAACCATATTGTTTTTGCTACAATGTCTGTCCGTCTGTCAGCCCCTTTTATCTCTGGAACCGTAATAGGCAGATTCTTTTTCACAGACGGTGTATAGCTGTGGCCGCTATAGTAAAAAATACTAAAACTTATAGGGTGTTCCGATAGAGAGGTGTTATTCACGAATATGTGTTTATTTCTTGCACTGTAGGAGGCAAATACTCAAGATTTAAAAACAGTAATTAAAACTTAGTTCGCTATATAAATAAGACTAAAAAAAAAATAAACCTAGATAGTGGACTGATTTGCATGTATAAGGCCTAAGTTTTGAACCATAATATGTAGACTCTTGAAATTTTCACAGAAGGTGTATAACTGCGGCCGCTATAGCAACAAATATTAAAACTTATAGGGTGTTCGAAAGAGAGGTGTTATTCATGAATGTGTGTTTATTTCTTGAACTCTAGGAGGCATACACTAAAAATTTACAAACAGTAATTAAAACTTAGTTCTTTTTATAAACAAGTCTAAAGAAATAAACCTAAGAATTAAAGAGTGTTCCAATAGTGGTGTGATTTGCATGTATAAGGCCTAAGTTTTGAACCATAATAGGTAGACTCTTTAAATATTCATAAAAGGTCTATAACTGTGGCCACTATAGCAATGAATACTAAAACTTATCGGGTTTTCCGAAAGTGAGGTGTTATTTGCCTTTTTGTCTTTATTTCTTGAGCTATAGGAGGAAACCACTTAAAATTTGCAAACAGTAATTAACACTATGTTCGCTCTCTAAACAAGTATATCAAATTCAACCTTAAAATTAAAGGGTGTTCCGAGAGTGACGTGCTTAGCGTGTTTATGGCCTAAGTTTTGAACGATAATAAGTAGACTCTTGAAGTTTTTACAGGAGGTTTATTACTATGGAAACTTTAAAAAATAATAAAAATTAAAGGGTGTTCCGACAATGACATGTTTTTCACGTATAGTGACTTATTTTTTTAAACGCAGTAGGTAAACTCTTGATATATTAGGTTAGGTTAGGTTAAGCAGGCAGCTGTAGTACACAGCTCACTTGGGTCCACGTATTGGTCCCTTTGTGTTACCTGCGGAGAGAAAGAAATAAAAGTAAGAGTAAGATTGGGGGTGGGGGAGGAAAAGAAAAGAGAGAGATAAGTTAAGAAAAATAAAGTGTCAAGATAGCATATTGGCCGAGACAGCAAACAAGCGTTTTCATGCCTCGCCGAGTGGGAGTGGGTTGGAGAACCAACCGCAGCTCCTCAGAAAAGAGTTAATTCTTCTTGGTTCCAGTAGTGAAACACAAGATAGGCTCCCGAAATACCGTTGTCCAAGATTTTGAAGTCGTTGGCATTCCAGTGCAGGGCATAGGCAGAGGAGGTGAACGACCGTTTCCTCCTCTTCCTCATCTTGGCAGCTTCTGCAAAAGTCGTTGTAAGGGAGGCCCATTCTTCTTGCATGGGCTCCGAATAGACAATGCCCAGTGACCGTAGATATAAAGTCACGCAGTTGTGTTTTCGGCATCCGAAGTAATGAATCCGTCCTCTTCTGATCTAGTAAGGGCCAGATTGTCCTTGCCGTCAGACAAGTAGACTCATCGGACCATCTGGCCTGGGCCAGGTCATAAAGAGCACGGTTTATTCGTTGCCCGCATGCAGAGAGGGGAATGCCACAATAGACGTCAATGGCGCCATCATGAAGCAGAGTTCCCTTCTTTGCTAGTTCGTCAGCAACATTGTTGCCTAAGGTAGTCCCATGTCCCCGCACCCATTTAAGGGTTGAATTTTCCGCCATCGCATTTAAGGATGTCCGGCATTCCAGGACGAGATTTGATGTGCTGAACACACCTTTTAGGGACATAATGGCAGCTTTACTGTCGGTACAAAACCAGATATCCCTATTCGATATTCTGTGATACCTTAGCCAGTTTGCCGCTTTTTTGATAGCAGATATTTCTGCTTGTAGAACATTACATTCATTTGGGAGTCTGAAACACATCTTGATTCCAAATTCCTCTATATAGACCCCACCTCCAACTCCCACCCCCCTTTTGGAGCCATCTGTGAACACGCAGAGTGAGCCAGGGGGTGGTGAGTGGCCCTCCGTCATGTCGAAATCGAAGTTTCGCATGAAGAAGGGTTTTGGGATGCAGTAGTCTATGAGTCCGGGGATAATATTCGTGATTCCCAGAATACTGGCATGGCCCCACAGTCTATGGTTCCATGTACCTGTGACATTCAGTCTAATGGCCGGTCTTAGTGCAAGCTTCCTGGCTAGCTGGTCAACTGGTAACCAGTTTAGCATAGCAAAAAGTGCCTTCGTCGGCGTTGACCTAATAGCTCCTGTTATTAGGATCGCCATATTACGCAATACTTTCTCTATTATAGAGATATTTGCCCTAGTATCCAGTGCTTTCCACCAGACGATGATTCCATAGAATAAGGTCGGTTTGATTACCGCTTCGAATAGCCAGTTCGCAATTCTCGGGTTCATTCCCCAAGTCTTGCCTATGGCTTTTTTACACACATATATTGCTGTGATGGCTTTAGACGCTCTAGCCTGGATGTTCATTTTCCAGGATAGTTTACTGTCTAAGATTATGCCAAGATACTTTGCACTATGTGCTAGAATTAGTGGTATTCCCCTCAATACGGGTAGCCTGAAGGGTGGGAGCTTGTATTTGCTTGAGAATAGTACAAGTTCAGTTTTGGCTGGGTTTACACTCAGTCCACACTGTTCTGTCCAGGTGCAGATCATCTTGAGTGCCGCCTCTAATCTTTGTGTGATAATATCAATATGGACACCAGATACTGCCACCGCTACATCGTCTGCGTATGCGACAGTTTTAAAATTCATGGAGTCCAGATCTTTGAGCAACTTATTGATTGCTATATTCCATAATAGTGGGGACAATACTCCACCTTGTGGTGTGCCCCTTCCCGCTGTTTTGGAAATGCTCGCTGAGCCAAATGTAGACGTTATCGTCCTGTTACTTAGCAGGTTCGTTATGAACCTGATGATCGATTGGTCAATCCCCAGCTCTCTTAGAGATCGGGTTATTGCCAACGGTTCGATGTTATTGAAGGCTCCCTCAATATCCATGAAGGCTACCATTGTGTAGTTTTTATGCTCTAGCGCCTTCTCAATATGTCCCACGAGCGAGTGTAATGCTGTCTCAACAGACTTGCCCTTCGTATAAGCGTTTTGGGATGGCGAAAAGAAGATTCCTGTCGATTGTCATTCTCAAATGAATGTCGATAAGTCTCTCCAGCGTTTTGAGCAAAAAGGATGTTAGACTGATTGGCCTAAAATCCTTTGCTTTCGTGTGTGATGATTTCCCTCCTTTGGGAATAAATATCACATTGCATTTAGTCCATTGGTCCGGGATATAGGACAATGATAAACAGGCTCTATATATCGGTAGGAGCCAAGTTGTCACCAGATCTAGGTTGTTTTGTAGATCAGCAGGAATTATACCATCCGGCCTCGGAGACTTATAAGGATGGAAGCTTTTAATCGCCCAGTGCAACCTATCCGTGTCTATGTTCACGGCGTGCAGTGTCCGGCTTGTTTGGGTAGAACTGTATTGTACTCCCGAGGTTGATCGACATCCCGGGAAGTGGGTGTCCATCAGGACTTCCAGTGACTCCTGTGCACTGGAGGTCCAATTGCCGCCTGATTTCTGAATATATCCAGGAATTGACGCTTATTTGGCAAGTACTTTGCGCAATCTGCTAGCCTCAGAAAAACTTTCAATGCCACTGCAGAAGTCTTTCCAGGATTCACGTTTTGCGCTTCTAACTTGATTCTTAAATTTGTTCACAGAGGATTTGTAGAGTGACCAGTTCCCTGTCCTCTTAGCCTCGTTGAAAATTTTGCGGCAGATCTTACGAGATTCCGCTATTTCCGTTGACCACCATGTAGGTCTGCGATTCGAACGCTGAATCGACGGTCTGCAGGACTTATTCGTTGCATCTCTAAATGCGTTGGTAAGTCTATTCACAGCATCTTCGATGTGCATGGTATCCCGAATAGTTGTGGGAGGATTAGGTATATTTGAAAGGAGCATTTTCTGTTTCTCCCAATCCGTCTTACGTCTATTGATGTAAGCGACGGTCCTAGCTTTCTTCCTAACAATGGAAAAGACAAGATAACGATGATCGGAGAAAGAACAGTCTGTAGAGACTCTCCAATTTTCGATTAAAAATGCATAGTGCAGGCTGACAAGCGTGATGTCCAGCACCTCCTGTCTATTTGATACAACAAAAGTGGGTTCAGAACCCCTATTTGCGACTACTAGATCATTATTTAATATAAAATCAAGGATACACTCACCTCTGTTGTTGGTATCGGAGCTACCCCAAATATGGTGATGTGCATTTGCGTCGGCCCCTATTATTGTAGGGATGTTTTTGGCCTTCGCTGCTCTGGCCATCTTCCTGACCAAGTTATTGGGTGGAGGTTTGTCCTGGTCATGCGGCATGAATGCAGAGGTTATCCACACCGCAGATTCTGCCTCTTCCCACACTGCAGTCACCGAATCTTCATCACTATAATCAGATAGAATGAAGATATTAAGGTGATCTTTTGCTAAAATACAGGATCTAATAGTTTTGTTATTGTTACCTGAAGTTGCTGCATACAATAGTTTGTAGCCTTGTGCATTAAGTCCACATATTACGCCATTGTTGACCCATGGCTCCTGGATTAATGCGATGTCTTCGCCTCGATCTGCGAGACGAAGAATTAATGCAGCGGACGCTGCCTTAGAGTGGTGGAGGTTGATCTGAATCACCTTCACCATCTCTGTCTGGATCATAGATGACAGTGACGTCGATGTCCTCCGGATCAGAGTCCAGGAGCAGATCTTCGTCATCCTCCGCAACACCCAGACGCTCGAAGAGCTCGCCAACCAGACCTGAGTCTGATTGTGAACCCTCCGTGGCTACTGAGCTCGCGGTGTCATCTATCTCCGCAGTTGTTGTTGGTGGTTGTTGGCTTGTGCTGGCAGCCACATCATCAGATTGCGACCCTTCCAATTGGTTGTAGGAGGTGCCGGGGTTGGCTTTGTCATCACCACGGTAGATGCTCAGCTTGATACTATCATAACCATAGAATATCTTACCTTGCCTCTTCCGTAGTGGTGACAACGATTCTTTGTTAAGAACCACCACCGCCTTCCTAGTCAACCCTTCCGGTTCGGAAACCTTCACTACCTTCCAGTCACTGGTCGGTAGATCGGCATTTCCTCTCCGGATGATCGACAGGATCGTCGCAGGGTTGTGTGGTTCCCTGGGGATGATTGCGATGGATCTCGGCCTTCGTGGTATATCGCTGACCGGGACCGCATCCAATCTTGCACCGGGCCACACTTCCCCTAAGGATGTGATTGCCAGTTTGAGCTGTAATGCTGAACTCTCACTTGTGCATGAGAGCAGCTTAATGTGACCTTGAAACCAGCCAGCGTCTACATTTTGAGGCGCTGGACTGGTTTCATCATTTAAAAAGTTTTCCAGCAATTTGAGACGGATCATCTCCCATTTCTCACGAGAGATAGCCCCGTCACAGTTGCTATTGTCAATAATAGCCCTTATCAGTGGATCTTTAGCAACCTCACTGTAAGGTCTATTTATGACCCTGGATAATGGATTTCTTAATGTTTTTGGACGTTTGATGTCCGGTTGTAGGTTATGCTGCTGCATCTTCTCCTCCCCCGATCGTTGCCTTTTGGGCGCTGCGGATGTAGATGGTTTTTCTACATCTGCAGCAGGTTTGGAGCTTTCAGCAGCAGCCAGGTGGGTTTTTGCCCAAGATAGGGAGGAGAAAAAATAAACCTAGATAGTGGACTGATTTGCATGTATAAGGCCTAAGTTTTGAACCATAATATGTAGACTCTTGAAATTTTCACAGAAGGTGTATAACTGCGGCCGCTATAGCAACAAATATTAAAACTTATAGGGTGTTCGAAAGAGAGGTGTTATTCATGAATGTGTGTTTATTTCTTGAACTCTAGGAGGCATACACTAAAAATTTACAAACAGTAATTAAAACTTAGTTCTTTTTATAAACAAGTCTAAAGAAATAAACCTAAGAATTAAAGAGTGTTCCGATAGTGGTGTGATTTGCATGTATAAGGCCTAAGTTTTGAACCATAATAGGTAAACTCTTAAAATATTCATAAAAGGTCTATAACTGTGGCCACTATAGCAATGAATACTAAAACTTAACGGGTTTTCCGAAAGTGAGGTGTTATTTGCCTTTTTGTCTTTATTTCTTGAGCTATAGGAGGAAACCACTTAAAATTTGCAAACAGTAATTAACACTATGTTCGCTCTCTAAACAAGTATATCAAATTCAACCTTAAAATTAAAGGGTGTTCCGAGAGTGACGTGCTTAGCGTGTATATGGCCTAAGTTTTGAACGATAATAAGTAGACTCTTGAAGTTTTTACAGGAGGTTTATTACTATGGAAACTTTAAAAAATAATAAAAATTAAAGGGTGTTCCGACAATGACATGTTTTTCACGTATAGTGACTTATTTGTTTAAACGCAGTAGGTAAACTCTTGATATATTCATAGAAAAAGAATTTCCAAGGCCGTTATAACAAATAACAAAATAAAAGGGTGTTGCGACAGAGACATGATTTTTACTTAAATAGCCTTATTTTTTTTAACCGTAATAGGTAGACTCTTGAATTGATTACAGTAGATATTTTACTTCGGCCGCTGTAACAATTACCAATTACTAAAGAGTGATCCATGTTTTTCACGTACATATATTACCTTATTTTTTGAACCGCAATAGGTAGGCATGATATTGTTATAGAAAGTGTATTACCATGGCCGTTATAACAACAATTCCTAAAATTTAAAGGATGTTCCAATAGCGATGCAATTTTCGCGAATATTACTTAAATTTTAAAAATAGGGGTGCCCCATAAGACATGAAAAAATTAACAAATTGAATTTTTAAAGCGTACTAAACATAGTACGGACCCCTACGTGTGTGAGACTAAGTCGCACTTGACGGATTTATTTATAATTTCTTTTCCCCAAACCCTCTCAACTGTAATTTGCCCTACTCGAGCAAATTATAATAATCTTTCGTTTATATTTCCTTTTAAATAAACCCAACAACAAAGATTATTTTAAATCAAAATAATTTAACTGTTTACTTTTTTTTGACGCTAACGTATACCTTATTTAATTACATTTTTTAAATACATACATAAATGCATACATAAAGTACGATTTAATTATACGATATAACACAACGACGAAACTTGAATTGAAACTTTAGACATTTACTTAACAGAAACAAAAAATTTCCCGTTATACTTCATAAAAAAACAGTTTTTTATCATTTATGTATCTGCACAAAATATGACCATAAACAACAAAATAGGTCACATTTTAAATCCTATGTGATCTGTCCGCGATTGCTATAATATTTGTTATTGCATTTTAGATTAAATAATTTCGAGTTGAAATTACGAACGAAATCTAAAGTGTTCATACTGGGCTTTTTGACATATGAGTTAATTTCGCAAGCAGCTTATCCCATTTAGTTACATTTGCATAATTTAATTCTTTTGCAAAAAGCTTTCGCATAACATTTTCGTATTAATTTAAAATATACACGAATATTAAAAACAACACTACAACAAAATTAATGTATAATTATGTTTATATTTCCATTATTTCATTTGGTTTATAAATTTTTTCTGACAAAAGGTTGTTAATATGGTCATGGTTGCAAAACAAGTAGATTTTTCTACAAAAACAGCGTTGTCTATCGTAATTTCAAGTTAATTTCGACGAAATTAATTAGAATGAGTTATTTGGGCAATGGTAAGTAAAATGTATGCGAAATTACGTAATTTAAAGTTACAACACTACAACAAAATTAATGTATAATTATGTTAATATTTTCATTATTTCATTTGGCTTTTAAACTTTTTCTGACAAAAGGTTGTTAATATGGTCATGGTTGCAAAACAAGTAGATTTTTCTACAAAAACAGCGTTGTCTATCGTAATTTCAAGTTAATTTTGACGAAATTAATTAGAATGAGTTAATTTGGGCAATGGTAAAATGTATGCGAAATTACGTAATTTAAAGTTACAACACTACAACAAAATTAATGTATAATTATGTTAATATTTCCATTATTTCATTTGCTTTTAAACTTTTTCTGACAAAAGGTTGTTAATATGGTCATGGTTGCAAAACAAGTAGATTTTTCTACAAAAACAGCGTTGTCTATCGTAATTTCAAGTTAATTTTGACGAAATTAATTAGAATGAGTTAATTTGGGCAATGGTAAAATGTATGCGAAATTACGTAATTTAAAGTTACAACACTACAACAAAATTAATGTATAATTATGTTAATATTTCCATTATTTCATTTGGCTTTTAAATTTTTTCTGACAAAAGGTTGTTAATATGGTCATGGTTGCAAAACAAGTAGATTTTTCTACAAAAACAGCGTTGTCTATCGGAATTTCAAGTTAATTTCGACGAAATTAATTAGAATGAGTTAATTTGGGCAATGGTAAAATGTATGCGAAATTACATAATTTAAAGTTACAACACTACAACAAAATTAATGTATAATTATGTTAATATTTCCATTATTTCATTTGGCTTTTAAATTTTTTCTGACAAAAGGTTGTTAATATGGTCATGGTTGCAAAACAAGTAGCTTTTTCTACAAAAACAGCGTTGTCTATCGTAATTTCAAGTTAATTTCGACGAAGTTAATTAGAATGAGTTAATTTGGGCAATGGTAAAATGTATGCGAAATTACGTAATTTCAAGTTGATTTCGGCCGAAATCACGAAATAATTTAATTACGTGGCAGCCTGAACGGGCTATTAATTCAAACACTTTGAAATAATAAGCGCAAATCATTTTCGAGCCTTTTTTGATCATAAAAATTTAAGAAATATTTATTCGTGTTGTACTGGAAAAATTAAAATTGTAAAAAATATAGTTTTTTTACAAAATATTTTATACAACTATGTGCAGTTAGGTACTGTGCAGAGCTGCCAAAAGGCTGCCGATTTTTCGGCATTTTGCCAATTTTTATTCTAAAAAGTCAAGAAATGCCGATTGCCGATTTTTCGTTAAAAGATTTTACCAAATCAATTGATTTGGGAGGAGTTTATGCTAAAAATGTAATATATAAATCTTAAATTCACAATATGCGATGTACGCGTGCCGTTCTCTGGTACATACATACGTATATATTTTTTAAATTTTTTTTTGTTATTTAGAAAAATATTTTTTCAGAAAACTAAAAAACAATAACTTTTAAGTGGCAAGTTTCTTAATATATCAAATACGACATAAAAAGTGTAGACGCTTCGTTGACAATGCACCTAAAAAATAAAATAGTCGACAAACGTAGTGACTCGAATACACTTGTACCCAGATTTCCTTCAGTAGTGAACATTAAATTTAAAATAAGAGACGAAAACTACTGAGTCCAGTACTTAATTTATAAC
>OX451220.1:6860510-6899217 GCA_949628195.1 Phasia obesa
ATAAAAAGCACAGTAACAGGGGATGTCTATTGACAGAATAAATCTGATGCAATTAGACCTAAAGCACCGAAAAATACTCGTAAAACCAAAACAAACGATACAAAACAAACGATATGAACTTAAAAACAAAACGAACCAAGCATTGAATGTGGCCACCGAAAAATTCCTTACAGTCAGCATAAGACACACGTAAATTTATTTTGTGAAATATTCAACAAGTGACATGTTTTTTACGTATATTGCTTTATTTTTGGAATAGGTAGACTCTTGATATATTCATAGAAAGGGAGTTGCCATGGCCACCATAAAAAATAATAAAATTAAAGGGTGGTTCCGACAGTAACATTATTTGGACGTATATGGCCTTATTTTTTTAATCGTAATAGGTAGGCTCTCAAAATTTGTACACTAGATGTGTTGTCATCGCCGCAATAACATGCTGTTCACTTATACTGCCTTAAGCTATAAACCAGGGTTTTAATTGCTTGCTTAAAAATAGCAACAGCAGTAAAATCTTTGCTTTGCTTACATTTTTTTCAGCAAATAAAAAACTGAATTTTTCAGCATTTACATAACAGTTGATTATAAGCAAAAAAAAGGAAGTGCAACTCATTTGCTTAAGCTGACTATGTGTTTCTTTCTGCTGCAAAGCAGTCAGCAAAGCAGTTATTTTAAAAACATTTGCTGTTGCTTAAGCAGTAAGTTAAGGTTAGTTTCTTCTTTTGCTGTTGCTGTAAAACAATATTGGAAATCTTTATTTTGCAGATCTTCTAAATTTAGTTTTTAAGTAATGGAAATAAATTTGAGTTTCTTTGGTAAATAAATTTTGAAATCTAGTTATGGAAAAAATATATCGTGAACTCATTTTAATTATTATTTGTAAAATTGTTTGCAATTAATTTAATGGTTTAACAAAAGCAACGATTATAGAACGTATTTTCTTACAATTGTAAGTAATAAATACAATAAATACGTTTATTTTATGTTTATATAATGTTAGGCTGAATGAATTAATACGATGGAAGGGAACAATTTTATTTCAAAATTTATAGAATTTTTTTGGTATTACCCGTCGTTCAGAAATTTAAAAAAGTAATAAAAATTTGGTTTTTAGATAATTGTTATTCTCTTAAAAACCCAAAAAACTGTTTCCATAAAAATTTTATGATTATATTTCCTACTAAATAAAAAAAATTTCAAGTAGCCGATGTTAAAACAGCAGGTAGACAAAGACATGTGCGTTCCCTTCGAGATTTCCATAAAAAGTATTTTTGATCTTCCGGGATTTCTACAGCAATAAATGTGTGTAAAAACAAGATGTTATTAACTAACACCCAGTAATTTTATTGAACATTTAGGCCAGCGACAAGTTTGTTGATGTGAGGTATAGAGAAGCAAACGTGTTGGTCAAACATGATATAGATTGAAAAATAAATTTTTACACATTTACCCTTTCTTTTCGTATTTTTGTCACGTTATATGTATGTATGTATATAAAAAAATTGAACATCAATAAAACTAATGGCGTTTTCTTTTCTGACAAAAATGTTGAATATATTTTACGGTTATTATATTTTCGTGTTCTTTTCTACAAAAATATCAGAATGTGAATAAACATCATGTTCTTTTCTAAATATGTCGCACCAAAACCAGGTAAATATGCAACAGTTTTTACACTCAACTTTTATCCAGGGTGAGATATTGCCCTTTTTAAATTTTTTTTTTATTGAAAGCAAGAATTTTATTTTGAATTTTTTTTATGTGAATAAATATTTTATTTTATACGTCACATAGACATAAATGTTAAATGTAAAATCAGTTTGCTCAAGGCGAATTAATACTAGGTGATTGCACGGGCGAATTCAGGCATTTTCGCGTCCTTTGCAGTTGTCAAATTTCATGTAGAAAAAATTTGTTTATATTTTTTCGCCACTGCAATCACCTGTTATTGATTCGCCTTGAGTTTGCTTTAGTTTTCTTTTGAAATCATAAAAAAGGTCACATTTTTCAAGGGCGGGGTGATCCATAAAAAGTATTACCTATTAATAAGGCAAAATGTTTTTTCAGAAAAGAAAACGCCATAAGTTTTTTATACTCAGTTAAACATATCCCAATTTTATATTTAATTTATTTTAAAGATATAGTAAAGGTTTTATGTTATATTTGATTTAATTAAATATCATAAGTAGGTATATGTACTTTAAAGAAATTGCACATCAATAAAACTAGGTTTTTTAAAAAAGTAAATGTTTTTATATTATATTAATTTGATTAAATATCATAAGAATGCTTATATCTATAAGGATGTATGTACATTCAAATTTTTTTAATTGGCATCTTCAAATAATGGCAATGTTTCTATCGCCTGGTCTAAAAATGCAGCATTCAATTTAACTAGTAAAATATTTTCTAGTGTGTCTCGATTAATTCTCTTTCTGTTATCTGCTAAAATTAATTTAAGAGATGAAAATGCACGTTCAATTGTAACCTGAAATAATATGATTTTTAAAATTAGATAAGTTATGTAAGGTTAATAAAAAGTTCTGTGTTAAATACTCATTTAAATATTCGTCAGCTTTCTTTGAAAATTCTATTTTTTCCACGCATGAAGAAATGGATCCTGTTTTCTGCAGAATGTATGTTAACAGATTTTATCCTTTCGTGCAGTTTTTTAAGGTATGTAGCAGCTTGAAGTTTTTGTGTAGGGGTTAGTGTGTGGTTAAAACGTGGATCAAGGTAGAGGCACAAAACTAAACTTTCGTTGTTTAATAGTTTTGTAGTCCTATTTTCCATACTACGTAAGAGACTCCTTGCAATTTTTTCTAAATAACTTTCAGTCCATAATTTGCAATTAAGCCATTCAGCATAAAAATTTCCATAATCAGTTGTTCTTGCTGAAACTTTGTGATTGTGTACTGAAGGGGCTCAAAACAAATACAATATGCGTTAACGAAATCCCAGAAGCTATCATTTAATTCAAAGTTTTCATCTAGGGATTTGTTTTTAATCGACTCGATTTGTATTAATACATCTTTTGCATTCTTTAGGGAATGTACCATATTATATGCGGATCCCCATCTTGTTGGACAATCGAGTAGCGGCACTGGCAATTTTTTTAATAGAAATATTTCACTATAACCGCTCGATGGTTTTTTAATAATTTTAACTAGGTTTCTGCAGCTAAGTAAAAAGTTTTTTATTTCCGTATCCTTCGTCACGTCTAATGCACAAAGCTGTGCTGTATGGACTGCGCAGCGATATATTTGTATATCGCCTAAATGCATTTCCGAAGAATCCTCAAACATTTGGATATTTTTTTAATAAATTTCATTTCTGTTGTCATTTTATTTACTGGCGGAACAAATCCAATCAATTGAATACCAAATTTCATTTCCATCGTCTATATCATGCCCTTCGTGGCCATCTTCAAAAATACTGCAGTATGATAAAATTTTGTAGTTTTTATCATATTTGCTGCATTATCGGATGTGATTGAAACAATTTGGCTTAAGTTTATTTCGTATTTGGTAAGAGTATTCAAAATTTCAGTTGCAAGATTTCCTGAACAGCTTGCTCCTATAACATTAAGCTCGACCATTCCCGAACACATTTCGTGACAAACGAGTTGCACTATCAATCTTTAGTGGTTGTTTTAGCTCGATTTTTATAGAGTTTCTAATGATTTGTGAAACTACTTTAAGGACATTTTTGCAATTGCTGCTGTTAAGACAAAACTGTTTCCCCAGTTTGTTACTCAAACCGCGACAAATGGGATCTATAATATTTCTTAAATTCCCTGAATTTAGAATATTGAATGGAATACTATCTTCCGTCACTAAACCAATATAAGATCGAAATAATTGTATTTTGCTTATTTCAATTTTAACTACATGTTTTCTAATTTTTTTTTCTGCACTTATGGAAACAGATTCAGACACATTATTATCACTATTTGTAAATTCATTTTCATTTATTTTATGCACTTTAATCATATGAGTTTTTAAATTAAAAGCCCTATTACTTTTTAAAATGTGCCAACGAATTTTACAAACAGCCTGGTCATTAATAAATTCAAAATATTTCTCAATAATTTTTCGGTGTACACGTGGCGCCATAATTTTAATCTCTCACTGTCAAAGAATTTTCTAAAACTAAAGACTGAAACAGCGAGTAACAGCAAGTAACAGCAAGAAGCAGCAATCGTAGTCAGCCACAACTTCACAGTAAAGAGTTAAGCATAAGCAAAAATAAAAAACAACTTATTGCTTAAGCAACAGCAAACGTTTTTAAAATAACTGCTTTGCTGACTGCTTTGCTGCAGAAAGAGACACATAGACAGCTTAAGCAAATGAGTTGCACTTCCTTTTTTTGCTTTTGCTGCACACTTTTTCTAAGCAACAGTTAAGCAATTACATATGCATTGAAAATAGTCAAGCATTTTTAAACACTGCTATAAACACATTCGAGACAGCACTAAAACCCGAGCTGTCAACAGCCTGAGCACTATTTCAGTAAGCGAATAATTATTTTGAAAGCAGCAGCAGCAATAAACATATGGTTTTGTTTTCTTAATATTTGTTTACAAAATTCTAAAGTATTTGTTGCGTAAAAAATATGTATCAGGTAAATATTATTAATTGTATAGAAGGCCTCAATAAAATAGTTCCAATTACCGCGTCAGTATATGAGGCAAAGAAAAAACTAAAAAGAAATAAACGAAGATGGTGGGTTCGCCCGACAATCCATATGCAAATATAAATTTACAAATCCAAAATTAAAATGAAAACAAGAAATATAAACAGCTGACTGTTGTGTTTTAGTGGTGTCACTTTACATTTTTTAGCGCTTTTTAAACCAGCTTTTTCTACGGTACGTCATAGAAAAATAAAAACCAACCACTAGAATATTTTAGAATGGAGGAAATTTCTAAAATGTCAAGCCTCTTTTGGTAAATAAAAATTCCGGAAGTTTTTAGGGAACGCGGAATTTTTCGGGAGCTCGGGATTTTAAGAAAGTTTAAAAATTCGTTAAGAAGATTAATTTAAAAAAGAATTATAATTAAAATTCTGATTTTATAAAAACATATTACTTTGGGATGCGGAAATAAATGTCCCGGGATTCGGGACATTTATTTCTGCAATTTAGTTATAAGTGTTGATTATTTTTGCCTTATTGCTCAAATTATTGAGACTAGCTAACAAACAAAAAGCACTTTTAACAAACCGCTCCTTGTTGTATTGTCATTACTTATCCCTTTGTGCTGCCGACAAAAATAGAAATAAATCTAATCTTGACAGCAGCAGCACTAAAACCCGAGCTGTCGAGCAGCATGCTGTCGTCAATATAATCATTCTCATAAGAATGCATGTGTTTTAATTTTGACATATTGCTGCGGGCTGTCTGCTGTCTCGAATGTGTTTATAGCTTTATTTTTTGAACCGCAATAGGTAGGCTACTGATATTTTCATAGAAAGACCTTCACCCCTATCGTAAACATTTATTCCCACGAAATATTTTCCCATTTCCCAAAATTGCAATCGTGAATAAGTTTTCCCATGAGAGTATTCCCTTTTTTATATGTAATTCAATTGAGAATAACAACCGCAAAAATATTTACATTTACATATATAAAATTCCCCTTATCGTAAACATTTTTTTCCTTCGTATAATTTTCCCTTCGATTTGTTCACATCATTTATACTGGGGAGCAGCATAAATGAATTCTCTTACCGAAGAGTTAAATAGTGCTGGCCCTCCAATAAAAAATGTCTCCGAGTGGAAAAAGGTAATGATATTTTGTTCATAATATGGTTTTTTTTATTACTGCACAAAAAGTTCATTTTATTCACACACAACAGGTATTGATAGATCGAAAAAGATATGTCCGAGCAAAAGCTGCCACGAATTTGAAAAACCAACGAGAGACGGGAGGAGGGCCAAATCAGACAAAGTTGCTATCTGAAATCGCAGCTTTATTTACCCTATAAAATTCAATAAATCTAATACAAAAGTTATTAGAAAAGTATATTTTGTAAAGGCAAATAATAAAATAACTTACAATGCATCGGGTAGTTCCAATGGTTTAGATGCATCCCGCAAACGTCTACTAACAATGCGTTGTTCTCTACAGACTTCTTTCTTCCTGCAGTAAAATAAATGCACCGCTTCTAAACATGGTAGAGTAAAACTTTTCTTGACCACAATTATTTCCAATTTGTTTATTTTGATCTTCTTTTCTCTTATTTCATTCACTGCAAACTGATAGCACTAAATAAGGGAACAAAAATTTCACGGGAGATTCACTTTTCCCTTCGAGGGAAATGAAAAGTTCACGGGAATAAAAATTTCACATGTTATTCACGATAGGGGTGCTTATGATTGAACAGTAATAGGCTGACACTTAAAATTTACACAGATTATATTTTACAATATCTTTTGTAACAAGGAATGAAAATAAATTTAATAAAAATAAAAGGGAATTCCCTAGATGTCGTGAATTTAAGAAATTTGACCTTCTCTTCTAAACGTTATAGGCAGACACTTGATATTTACACAGGGTATTTAGTACTATGCTCTATTATAAATTGTAATTTTATAGTTGTACTAAACATAGTACGGAACCCTACTGAGTCTGACACGCACTTGACTGATTTATTTGTCTACTTTCAAAAAACCACAAATTATTTATCTGGGCTACAAACAAACGAAAATATTTTATACTTACATACATATGTATATATTTTTCCATTTTTATTTTTCAAATGCAAAATTAAATTAATATGAATTTATTTTTCTTCATATTAGAAAATAAGGCAACTTTATAGATGATAAAACACGACAACTTCAAACTCTTATACCGAATGTTTTAACAAGTTAAAGGCAAAATCTTCCGAGTCGTAAAGCATTATTGCTTAAGGCCGATCAGGATAGAATCTGTTTCTCTCTCATCGAAAGTTTTACGTCTCACTTTCGCATTGGCTAATTGTTTTCCTCGACTAACTGTATCAATTTACAGTTTTTGGTATTTTTTCTATTAAGTCCCCTACCACACTTGCAATTTTTGTTTCTGAAATATTTTTTTAATTCTCTTTATAGTAGTTATTCGTCAAATAAAACAGACGTGTATTTTTTGTAAGCTCGCAATAACTTATAAAGGCCAGTACGCAGCTCGCCTGAATTTCAGTTTCCCATAAGAAGTATGTGTAAAAAAACAGCCTGAATTTCAGGTTTGAAAATTTTCAGTCAACTTTCCGTTTGGCAGTACGCAGCTAAAAAGAAAACTAAACGGAATTTTCGACTATTACAGAGATGTTCTAACAAAAAGTGTAGACTTTTTTTCTTCAGCTGAAACAAAAATTAATGTTCAGACAATTGTTTGGTAACGGAATTTATGACATTTCATGTTTTTTATACATTTAAAATATTTTTTGTTCATTTCTGTGTTGATATAATGTTATTGTGTATAATAAACAATAAAATTTAAAAAACACGACTACATGATTCTTATTTCTACAAACGACCACATGATGAATTTCACTTTTGTAGAAATAAAGGCAAAAAAATCAAAACTGAAATTTCGTAGAGCTGCGTACTGGGCTGAACAAAAGAAAAATCAGTCAGTGAATTTTAAATAAATAAAAACAATAAAACCTGTTTTATACAGAAAAACGAAGTTGTTGTATTTTTTTTTACAACGGCATTACAAGTTGAGAAATAAAAAATTCAAAAGAACAGTGCGAGAGCTCATTTATGAGTCACTCAAATTTAAATTCTTCTGAAAAAAGTGCGAACATAAGTAGTAGGAATGCATATGTATGTTATACTATATGCTGATGAAAGCATATGATGAATTTTACTTTTGTAGAAATAAAGGCAAAAAAATCAAAACTGAAATTTCGTAGAGCTGCGTACTGGGCTTAACAAAACAAAAATTAGTCAGTGAATTTTAAATAAATAAAAACAATAAAACCTGTTTTATACAGAAAAACGAAGTTGTTGTATTTTTTTTTTACAACGGCATTACAAGTTGAGAAATAAAAATTCAAAAGAACAGTGCGAGGGCTCATTTATGAGTCACTCAAATTTGAATTCTTCTGAAAAAAGTGCGAACATAAGTAGTAGGAATGCATATGTATGTTATGCTGATGAAAGCAGCGAAATAAATAAAAACAAAAAATCTGATGTGTTTTTAAATACTGCTCCAATTTACCGCACGCGTACTTGTTCACCCTTGTTACTAAGTGATGACCATAAAATAAAAGTGAATAAATCATCGTCGCCTTCTAAAAACAGCTCGACCATAACAATAGTGGAAAGTGCCCAAAAGCCCAAGACGCAAGTGGGAATGGACAGATACGTGACTGTGTTAAAAAGGAGACGAAGCCCTAAATCTTCACAATTAGCACCAATGTCTAAGGTACATAAAGAAAAGGATTCGAACGGAATAAATCGTTTTATTATTTTAGATAGTGAAACAAGTGAATCAAAATGGCACCCAAGTCGTCGAAACCTCCTCCCTTTTCTTAAGGGAGAAAAACTCGAACGAACTAATAAAGAAATTAATTTCACTTATTGGTGAGAATTTATTTTATGTGGTTTCTATTAAACGTGGTAACATCGACGAGACGAAAATTCAAGTAAATTAAGAAACAAGCTATCGTAAAACAATAGAAGAATTTAAAAAATGCAAAAAAAAACTTTTATGTCTATCAACTCAAGAGCAGCAAAGGTCTACAGGTAGTTATTAAAGGTATAGATTCATATGTGGATCAAAAGGAGATAACAGCTGGCCTTCAAAAAGCGGGATTTAAGGTAAAACATGTAGATAATCTCAGAAATAGAGAACGTGTGCCCCAACCACTTTTTCGAGTTGAACTTGAACCTGGAGATATGTATGAGATTGAAGAAAAACGAAACGCATCCTATTTACAATCTGAAATACCTACTGCACCGAAAAATTACAGTGGAGGAGCCATATAAGCGATCAGGACCCGTCCAGTTCCTGAATTTCCATACTAGGGCATACTGTAAATTGCCACCGGTTTCTGTGTGGCGAGCTACATTGTTCCGCTCAATGCGATAAACCTAAGAATGACAGTAAAAAATGTAGCAATTGCAGTGGAAACCACACTGCTAATTAATTAACCACACTGTCCAGTGTTCTCTATGGGAAGGAAGTCAACCCAAAAATTAAATACTCCTGCTAAGCAGCCACAATTGCGAACAAATGCGCCTTATCCCCAGGTTCTTAACAAACTATGAACTGTTTAAAAATATATTTCTGGAACGTTGGCTTACGCCAACACAAAAAAGAACTCGAGTACTTTCTTAAGACGGAACAAATTGATGTCATGCTGATTGCAGAGACTCACTTAACAACAAATAGCTTTTTTAAAATAAATGGCTATATCTTATATGACACCAAAGACTCCCGTGGCAGAGCATGTGGTGGTTCAGCAATACTAATAAAGGCTCGAATCAAACATTATTGTGAAGATTACCTTCAAGCAACAAACATCTGCATTGAAGAATTTCATCAAAGCTTAGTTATTTCTTCGATTTATCCACCTCCTAGGTTTCAAATATCAGGTCAATACAGCGATTTCTTCAAATCACTATGTCCCTGTTTCATAGCATCAGGCGACTACAATGCTAAACATACGTTTTGGAAATCAAGACTAATTACTCCAAAAGGTCGTGTTTTGTGTGACACAATTTCAAAAATGATATCGAGTGGACAACCCACCTATTGGCCACTGATGAGCAAAAAATACCTGATGTTATTGATTTTGGCGTAACTAAAGGTATTTCAAAAGAAATGATTGAAGTTGAAGCGTCACTTGAATTATCCTCAGATTATTCACCCACTATTATCTATATATGGAACCAGCAAAATATCGGCTGAATTCATAAACGCAGTTTGCAAAGTAACACTGCAATCAATATACATAAACGTCTTAGCATTATTTTTTACAATGTCGTGAGTTCATTATTGCAGTGCAACCCTTTTCAATGCGCATCAGTTGCCAAATTTGTGCACTGTTTTTATTTGTGATGCGTTGTGAGATGAGCGGTTGAAATGTATTTTCTTAAAATAAAATGTATTAATTATTTTTCATAATTTACTTATAAATGCCCTAATGTTTTAAAGATCCACTTCAAATATTTTTTTACACACAACAAACGAAAATTCCGACAAAGCAATTTTGCGTTCATAAACGTTTAAAAAATATGTTGCATAATTTGAAAGTATTGACGTGCAATATTGCATTGCCTTGCTAGCGCATCTGTTTTAAGTGTTGCTTTGCAAACTGCGTTTATGAAATCAGCCATCGTGTCACCAAGAACTAGCACAAGCATAAATTGGTTGAAATATAAAAAATATCTCAGTACTCATTGTTCGGAAAATATCCCGCTAAGAACTCCAGAAGGCGTAGAGCAAAGTCTTACTGAATTTGATCAAAACCTTAAATTAGCTGCCCAACACGCAACAGTAACCCGACAACTAATAAGACACAATCAAATCTATTCTGTTGACGTCGAGAGGCTCTTGGCTGAGAAAAGAAAAATTCGCAGAGATTGGTAATCGCAGAGATCTCCTCAACTTAAAACCAGACTTAAAGAATGCACGAAACGGCTTAGAGATTTACTAGAATTCCGAAGATCAGCATCTCTGAAAAACTATTTAAAAGACCTTGATTAATCAATCAGATTATTCATATGGTGTAGAAACATTAAAATGCCAGTAGTACATAAGCCACCCTTGCGAACTTCGTCTGGAGGCTGTGCAAGGAATGATACCGAAAAAGGCAAATTATTTGTTAAACATTTGAAAAATGTCTTTACTCCAAATGTATTGACTGATGCAGTTGATTTGTCAACTGTCGAAGCTAGTGCAGCAGTACCCTTAAGATTTCATTTTAGTGACATTGAAAGAGTAATAACAGATTTAAACACCAAGAAAGCCCCTGGCTTTGATAAAACCAGTAAAAAGATGTTATTTGAGTTACCTCATACAGCTCGCAAAATTATTCTTTTTATTTTTAACGCCATTTTACGCCTTGAGTACTTTCCTTCAGGTTGAAAGGTTTCGTTTATAACTATGATTTCTAAACCAGGAAAAGACCATACAAAAGTTGAATCATACACACCAATAATTTTTTTTATCTAATATTTCAAAGCTGCTTGAGAGGATGTTAATAACTAAGCTGAACCCTATTCTAAGCGACAAAGGATAAATTCCGAACCATCAATATGGCTTTAGAAAAAAACATAGTTCAATCCAACAAACTCACAGGTTAGTGAACGTAATTAAGAAGACCTTTGAAGACAAAAATACTGCTCTGCGCTTTTTATCGACGTTTCCCAAGCATTCGATAAGGTATGGCACGATGGCCTAAAATATAAGTTAAAACTGAATTTGCCCGTAAACCTATATAAGCTGCAAGATAGTTATTTAACTGATCGGAAATTCATTGTTAAAGAAATCAATTTTTTAAGCTTCAAATCACATGAGCCAATTGAAGCCGGAGTTCCCCAGGGTAGTATATTGGGGCCGATTTTATACTTGTTGTATACTTCAGATATGCCAACTAGTGACCGAGTCCACACATCGACATTTGCTGACGACACAGCTTTTTTAAGCATTCACGAAAGTCCCGTACTAGCATCACGATATTTACAAGACCACATATTAATTTTAGAAAAGTGGTTGAAGAAATGGAAAATTAGAACAATGAACAAAAATGTAATCACATAACTTTTACACTGCGTAGGGAATCGAATCGAAACCTCAGCTTTCAGACGTGAAATATCTCGCATACATCTCGACGGGCGCCTTACTTGGAAACGCCACATAGAATCAAAATTAACACAAATGAAGCTAAAAGCAGTCCAACTAAACTGGCTTATGGGCAGAAATTCTACTCTCTTTAGATTGCAAACTTTTATTGTACAAGTCAATTTTAAAACCAATTTAGTGCTATGGCATTTAATTATGGGGCACTGCCTCAGCTAGCAATATAGAAAAAATCCAAAGGCGCCAAAATAAGATTCTACGGATGATCACAGTTGCTCCCTGGTACATAAGAAACTCGAACATCTACAAAGATCTAAACATGCCATGAGTTAAAGCAGAAATAGCGAAATATGCAGTAACGTATCTGAAGAAGCTTGAAACACATCCAAATCCGCTGGCTCGCAACATGCTAAATGAACGTGGTTACATTCGTCTTCTCTCAACCGAACATCAGAGGGATGAACCGTGAAACATACATCTTTTTTGTCTAGCACTGGCTGGACATAACAAGTTTATTAATAATTATTTTAGGCTTAAGATATGAGTAACAATCGTTAGTTCAAAAATATAATTGAAGTTTCAATAAATAAAATATGAAAAAAAAAATTCTCTTTGAAGTTGCATTCGTCCATACTTTAAAAATTGTGTTTCTGGCGACTGTATACTTTTATACAGTCATTATCATGTCGAAAGCAGCAAACACCAACAACAATAGAGAGTCGCAGCAGTTTCAAGCAGTGTTGGGATCTGACAATGTTTAAATTGTACCGTCCAGTGATAAAATTGTACCAACATTTGACATTAAGGAAAAAACAAGCAAAACATACATACAGTAGCTCCACATTAAAAGATGATAATTAAAACTTTAATTAATTGATCCTAATCATCGAAAATCAAATCGTATACAATTTTTTAATATTAAGGTAAAGGAAAAACCCGCAAGTCCTAAAATAAATACCAAAAATCCCAAAATTGGAATTTTTAGACTATGGCCCATAAAGTCCAAAATACCAAGATCCCTTTGGTATTTTAGAACATATAGGCTAATGTCAAAATTTCGATGTAAATTAGATCAAATTGAAGGACCTGCATAATTCTACTCATCACTTTTACACGAAATTTGGTTTGGAATATAAAATTTTTATATACATATGTATATATATAAAATTTGGTTTTTTATGTAAATAAGAGGGCATGAGACCCTACGCAGTGTGAAAGTTATGTGAGTACATTTTTGTTCATTTACGCTACTTTCATGAATACTTAAAAAAGCAGTATCATCTGCAAATGTTGATGTGTGGACTAGGGTGCTAATTGGTATATCTGATGTGTACAGTAAATATAAAATTGATCCCAAAATACTACCTTGAGGAACTCCGGCTTCAATCAGCTGTGGTGAGCTTAAAAAATCACTTTCTTTTAGTAAAAATTTGCGATTCGTTAAATAATCTTTTAAGAGCTTATAAAAGTTTTCGGGCAAGTTCAGCTTTAACCTAAATATTAGGCCTTCGTGCCAAAACTTATCGAATGCTTGAGAAACGTCGATAAAGAGCGCAGAACAGTATTTTTTTTCTTCAAAGGTCGTTTTAATTACATTTACTAATCTGTGTGTTTGTTGGATCGTACTATGTTGTTTTCTGAAGCCGAATTGATGGTTCGGAATGCATCCTTTCGCGCTAAGAATTGGATTCAGCTTAGTTATTAATATTCTCTCAAATAACTTTGACACGTTTGATAAAAGGCTTATAGGTCTGTATGATTCTACCTTTGTGTGGTCTTTTCCTGGTTTAGGAATCATAGTTATCAAAGAGACCTTCCACTCTGTGGGAAAGTACTCAAGACGTAAGATGGCATTAAAAACAAACAGAATAATTCTGCGACCTATACGGGGCAACTCAACTAACATCTTGTTACTTGTTTTATCAACGCCAGGGGCTTTTTTGGTGTTTAAATCTGCTATTGCCCTTTCAATATCGCTAAATTCAAATCTTAGGGGTACTACGGCACTAGTCTCTACTGATGGTAACTCAGCTATATCAGTACATACATTTGGGGTGAAAACCTTCTTCAAATGTCCAACAAACAAATTGCCTTTTTCGGTATCATTTCTTGCCCAGTCTCCAAAAGAAGTTCTCTAGGGAGGCTTACGTACGACCGGTCTTTTAAGGTTCCTACATGCACGCCATAATGAATAATCTGATTCTGCAGTTGCGTCGAGGTCTTCCAAGTAATTTTTCAGAGATGCTACTCTTCGAGAGATGCTACAGTTTCGTGCAATCTTTAAGTCTAGATTTGTATTTAGCTGGTTGTCGGGTTTGATCAAAATGATCCCCGTCTTCTGGTGTTCTTAGCGGTATGTCTTCCGAACAATAAGTACTGAAATACTTTCTATATTTCAACCAATTAATGCTTCTGCAAGTTGTTGTCGACATGATTATTTGCTGGTTTCATATATAGATAATAGTGGGTGAATGATCTGAGGATAATTCGAGTGACGCTTCAACTTTAATCATTTCTCTCGAAATACCCTTAATCACGCCAAAATAACATCAGGTATTTTTTGTTGATCAGTAGGCCAATAGGTGGGTTGTCCACTCGATATCACATTCAGACGCATTTTTGAAACAGTGTCAAATAAAACACGACCTTTTGGAGTAATTAGTCCTGATCCCCAAAACGTATATATAACGTATATATAAGGGAACAAGTGATTTATAGAAGTAGAAGATTTGTATATTGACTCTCTGATATTTGAAATCTAGGAGGTGAATAAATCGAAGAAATAACGAAGTTTTGATGATATTCTTTACTGCAGATGTTTGTTGCTTGAAGGTTGTCCTCACAAAAATCACACAGTAAATGATGTTTAATTCGAGCCTTTATTAGTATTGCTGAACTACCACATGGTCTGCCACGGGGTTTTTAGTGTCATATAATATAAAGCAATTGATATTAAAAGCTATTTGTTTTTAAATGAGTCTCTGAAACCATCACGACGTCAATTTGTTGATTCTTCAAGAAGTACTCGAGTTCATTTTTGTGTTGGCGTAAGCCGTTTGCGTTCCAGAAACATATTTTTTAACAGTTCATGGTTTGTTAAGTACCGCCTGCAACATCCTAGATTGCATGCGGCCCATTTCCTGCATCATGCTGCTCATAGAGCTCATAAAAATGATTAACATGCCCTAATGTCCCAGTGCTTGCTTCGAGACGATTGTAGTTACCAGATGGTGTTTGTTCTTTAGGTTCTGGGTGAAAATTTGGAGTAGACTTGGTTGTTGTAACTGCTCTGCTGTTGTCGGAAGTTCTTTCCTGAAAAGATTTAAGGTATATGAATATATTAATTATTGTAAAATGTGTCACGGGGGTGGAACTTGGAGCTGGAGAAATTGCGCAACCTCAATCGGCTTTAACCATAGGTCTATGGGGCGCAGATCCGTAGGCCTGTTGGGACATTGAAATAGACGCACCCTGTCATGGGGGCTTTGAAGACAGGCTGGGCAACGGGGACTATACGCTCGCGGTAGCAGTTAAGAATACTGCACCATCCGGCCCTTAATTGTGCTAAGGTAGTTCTTGTTTACCTGGGAAGAAGTTCCTCATTGTCTGCAATTGCTGGGGTGTGTTCATTAAGGACCCTAATACATCTATAGCCATTCATCGCTCCTAAAACCGCCTGTTGATGTAATAGTTTTTGGGCGTCTGCAATGGCCACTCGGTCTATAAGAGATGGAATAATATCTCGAATGTTATTGCGATATAGACGAAAGTTATGCCGGATGTGACGGGGAGACGGATCTTGAATGACCACTTCATGTTTAGGTGGGTATTCAGGTGACAAGCCACCAGGTATTGCTTTTTCAGTAGCTCATTATGCTGCCTGACCGGCAGTATCCTGGTCTCCTCATGAAGATGATCTATGTTTGTCATTCTGACACATCCGGTAACGATTCTATGTGCATTATTTTGTGCAGTTTGTAAAACTCGCCATTTAGTGTCGCTGATGAACGAGGTCCAAATAGGGGCAGCATAACTAAAGAGAGAGCGACCAATTGCCTTGAAAGTTGTTATTATGGTCTCTTTAGTCATTCCTCAAGAGGTGCCTGCAAGAGCTTTTTGTACTTTGTTCCGAGATTTCACTTTCTGTTTGATGAAAGTGGCGTGCGAAGCGAAGTAAAGTAGGCTGTCGAAGACCACGCCTAAAATTTTTGGGCTCTGCACCGTAGGGATAAGTCCGCCTTCGATAGAGATATATAATTCCATCCTTACTTCTTTAGTCCAGGAAGTGAAAAGAGACACCGAAGATTTTGAGGGTGATAGCTGAAGTCTACGTTCCTGTATAAATTGTGAGATGTTGGCCAAATATTGGGTAATTTTAGCACTTATGTCTTGGATGTTAATACCAGATGAATAGATGGTGCAATCATCTGCATAAGACACCATCTTGACATCTTGCGGTGGGGCAGGAAGTTGTGCAAGATATAAGTTGAAGAGTGTAGGTAACAGTACTCCTCCTTGTGGCACACCCATTTTAATCTTGCGATATTTAGACTTCTGGCCTCTGAACTCAACAAATGCTTGTCTGTTACTTAAATATATAGGATTCCCTGAAGCCGTGTTGATGAGAGGCAAGCGAGAAATGCTCCTTCAGGGTTGGCAATAGTAAAGCTTCTAAAACCTTTGCTACGGGTGATAGGGCGGTATGATTCTCCTTTTGTAGCGGTTTTATCAGGTTTTAGGAGGGGAATTAACCAAACAACCTTCCATATATCTGGAATCACCAGCTGATGAATCGAGAGTTCTAGAAGACGTACTAGATATTCCAGCGATGCTATGCCAAGTTTCTTTAACATTAACATAGAAATGCCGTCAGGACCAAGAGCTTTAGGGGGTTTAGCTTTGGAGATTATATATTACACTTCATCGAGCGTGAAGGAAATGGACTCAGAATCCCGTTCAAGATTCTTGTTTCTCCGAATTATATATTGGACCGATTCTGCGAGGTGGGATGATCGACAAATTGTCGGAAGTTTAGCGCATTTCTTTGCATCTGTATATTGAATGTCATCGAATCCTATAGCTGCGAGATTTTTATTGCAGTTTGTGCCAGATAGACTTTTAATAGTAGACCAACAATGCTTTTTCGAGATGTGCATTGGTTTAGGGGTTCTAACCACTTGTTGCGACGGTGTTCATTAACGAGTTTGTTCATTTCTGCCGTCTACAGTTCAATTCGCTCGTCTGCTGGGTTGCAAGCGCGCAAATGATCGAGTTCTTGAGTTAAATGCTCTGCATTGGTGCAGAAATTTGGTCTAATATTGGGTATTCTGAATGCAGGAATAAAGCGCCGTGATGCCCTAAGAAGAGTTTAGATGAAAACTTTCTCTCCTTTCCTGGCACAAGTAGGGTGGGGTAATTGACGAAGGGAGTCATCAATATATTTCGAGAATCCCTGCCAGTCGGCTTTATTATAATTAATAAATGTGCGCTTGTCAGGCTCAACGAAGTCATTGGGTTTCTCAACAGTGACCACAACGGGAACGTGGTTTGAGTTAAATGCAATTTGGGTTTGCCAGCTTGTGTGGGCAAGTAGCGATGAGCAGACAATGGATATGTCTGGAGAGCTTACACATCTTGCAGTTACTCTTGTTGGGAAATCTTCGTTTATTGCAGCAAAATCTTATTCATCTATCTGTTCTGCAATGAGTCCACCGCGGGGATCTTCAAGTAATTGGGAATACCAACTCTCATGGTAAGCATCATTGAAATCACCAAGTCTTATTCTATTATCACCATGCGAGATGGGATATGCTTGGGTGATAATTAGCTCCTATGCTGTTGACGGGCGTGATATAAACATTGATGATTTCAATTTCAGTAATTACTGAGATGCTCATAACCTCTGGGAACTGGTCGTTCTATAATGAACGCAAGTCCCCCACCATGAGCTCTATGCCTATCTCCACATATAATGTTACCAAGCTTGATAGGAATTACATAAAATGAGTTTTCCCCAAAAACTGAAATTAACTTATTTAGTTAAATCATTCGAATTTTTCTCCGTTAAAAAAATTGGTGGTGGTTTAAACAACTTGGGTGCCGTTTTAGGTTCACTTGTTTCGCTATCTAAAATAGCAAAACGATTTTGGGAACTTATTCCGTTAGTCTCCTTACCCTTAAGCACTTTAGACATTTGTGCAATCTGCGAAGATTTAGGGCTTCGACCTCTTTTCAATACAGTTATATATCTGTCCATTCCTACTTGCGTCTTAGGTTTTTCTACGCTTGCCAATCTTTGCCTATTACTTAGTTTTATTTGTACGTACATATGTATTTATTTGAAACAATTTGCTGATTACAGACTTGGCAACCTTCTCACGGGCAAACTTGCGCATGGCGTAATCTTGTCTTCTATCATTATTGGTTAAGCTACCCATACACGATATGTTTTTTACATATGACTTTTTAACTGTGTGAGTCAGATGTATTTCTGTATGTCTGTCAAAATTGTTGTTTTACAGAACACTTTTTATATTTGGTCACAAACGCACATGTATAATTACGTCTGACTTTTCACTATTAAGACATCCAAGCCGTTCGCTTGCAAAATAACTTGTTACCACCCTGAATTATTTTTGTGTGCGCTACAGAATTACTGACGACCATTTTAAAATTTTTTTTTAATCTAAATGTAAAGAAGATGAGTTTGTATTAAATCGTGATACACGATTTAAATAATTGTTGTCAAATAGACAAAATTAGTTAAAACCATATTCAGATATTGCTCTTGTAAAATATAACCCTTAGCCGGCAAATGATTCCGCCAATGGTTAACCGCCGTTGTTTGTTTTCACACGGAAAAGATTTTTGGCAATACTGAAACACTGTTGATGTCAGATGTTTTGTCAGATCCAAATAGAACATGCTCAAAATGAAATTTTGTCAGATGACTTTTCACATGTATTTTACAGAAACAATGTTTTAACAGCCCCAAACGACATGTTTGTGGATAATTTGACATGTCAGATGTAAAAAACATGTCGTGTATTGGTACCTTTAACTCTACATAAGTACATACAATTAAAATGTACTGTCTGTTTTATGTGAAACTGTGCAAATGTATACATACATATGTACATTAATGGAATAATTTGTTAAATCTACCTACATATAAAGAAATATACAAAGATTTAAAAAAACTTGAGAAACTTTAAAAATGGGTGCAAAAACCTGGTAAAGACAAAAAAAAAACTCAAAATTACTTGACATTAAGTAACATAAGAAGAAATTACTCAATTGGATGAAATAACCTGGTGGAGAACCAAATTAAAACACACATGTGAGGATTGTACCCTCACTTTTGGTGTAGTACCAGCGAAAATAACTAAGAATGATACTGTTAGAGCTGTCGCTCTGGTGACCTACTTAATGTGCAAAGGTACAGATCTGCTGGATTTTCCTTAGTAAAGCTACTACATGTTGATAGACCCTGGCAATATAACCTAATAGTGTTGGCCATTTTAAACTAACCCCAACAAAAGACTTTATTCAGTCACTTCTAGCTTATAGTATACTTATAATAACGAAAAACTACATATCTCTCTGATAAAATCCTGGCCTAAATGTATTAAGACTAAAGAAGATTATATTCAGTATGAAACGCTTTTTGCCTAAAAAAATTTTTTTATCCAAAAGTCGCAGAATTAGCATTCGTATCAAATTTCAATAAGCATAATAATATTTTTTTATTATATACGCCCGATCTGTCAGAGTACGACGGTTCCAAATTACTGAAAACAATTATAATTATTATTTATTTATATATTTATTTTTTGACAAGACTTTATTTTATAGCTTTTTTCTTAATTTTAGTACTACTTAATATTTAGAATATAATCTCCCTGAAATAACTAATAAAAATAACATATTTTTCTGTTTTTTTATTATATATTATAGTTTTTATGTTTGATTGCTATTTGAACAGAAATATTAGAAAAATTCTGAAATTTGTTTAATTATTTATTTGTATTTTTCAGTATCTGTTACAGAATTGAAGAACTGGTTATCAATTTGAATCCATAATTTTAATAATAATAAAACTACTTACATACATTGAATAAAAAACTATAAGCAGAGTTTGAAGCATTAGGCCCATTATTATAACTTGGCAATAGCTAAAGTTAGGATTTTGTTTGAGCGATAACTACTTTTTCGTTATAATATCGAGGATAACGCTTATTAATATAACTCGTGCTAAAAGTACGTGATAGTTAAAGGTTGTATTTAACTCGATTAAAATAATCACTGCAACAAATTCCTAACTTTAGCTATTACCAAGTTATAATAATGGGCCTAAAACTTTGTTTTATAATTTCAACAATTTAAAAACTTTTCAATATCAAGTGGCCAGTAACACAAATTTAAGTAAAAAAATAAATAATAATTATCAAATCTTCTTAGGAACCAAAAAAAAAAAATTGACATCTGGTTAATTTTCATGAAATTAACTTTCGAAAAAATTTTTTGTAAGTATTTTCTGTTAAATACACAACTTTGTCTGCTGTTGAGAGTATTTCCCTGAGAAAGTGAGAAAACCATATTTTCTACCAGAAGGACGCGGCAAGATCACGCCTTATGTTTGACAGGACCACATGCCAGCACACTGTCAGACATCTATTAAGAATTTTATTTAATACTAGCTGTGTCCGCCACTTCGTATTCCACACCAGTTGTAAGACTCTTACTTTTATAGTGCTTCAGTTATATTTCATGTATTTACTTGATATAAAGGTACCCATCCCTGGACAAAATTCTAAAATTTATTAAAATTCTTAAAATTATTGTAAAGCTCTGTAAGAGGTGTTTAAAATATTTTAATAACAATATTATTCCACAAACTAAAAACACAAATTTTATTCAATTGGCGCCATCTGTTGCGAATTTTTTTTTTAAATATCCCACTTTCAAAAATACCAACCATATTGCCTTATTTTGGAATAAGTAGACTCTTGATATATTCATAGTAAGGGACTTGCCATGGCCGCTATAGCAAATAATAAAATTAAAGGGTGTTCCGACAGTGACATGATTTGGAGCTATGTATATGGCCTTATTTTTTGAACCGTAATATGTAGGCTCTTGAAATTTTTACAGTAGATGTGTTGTCATCGCTGCTATAACATTTAAAGTGTGTTCCGCAATAACATACTGCCTTATTTTTTGATTTTCACTTATACTGCCTTATTTTTTGAACCGCAATATGTAGGCTCCTGATATTTTCATAGAAAGACCTTATATTTGAACAGTAATAGGGTGACACTTAAAATTTATAAAGATTATGTATATTTTACAATATCTTCTGTAACAAGTAACGAAAATAAATTTAATAAAAAATTAGTTATTTGTGCAACAAACAAACGACAATATTTTATACTTACATACATATACGGTAAAACAAACAAGATCTGCTTTCCATTTTTAGTTTTCGAATGCAAAATTAAATTAACATGAATTTATATTTCTCCGTAGATTAGAAAATACGGCAACTTTATAGATGCCAAACATCTTCAAACTCTTATACCTAATGTTTTAACAAGTTAAAGGCAAGATGTTCTTCCAAGTCGTAAAACATTATTGCTTAAGGTCGATCAGGACTGAATCTGTTCCTCTCACCTCGAGAGTTTTACGTCTCACTTTCGCATTGGCTAATGGTTTGCCTCGATTAACTGTATCAAGTTACAGTTTTTGGTAGTTTTTCCATTAAGTCCCGTTCCACACTTGCAATTTTTATTTCCGAAATATTTTTTAAATTCTCTTTTGAAGTTGCATTCGTCCATACTTTATAAATTGTGTTTATGACGACTGTATACTTTTATACAGTCATTATTATGTCGAAAGCAGCAACCAACAACAACAATAGAGAGTTGCAGCAGTTTCAAGAACATACATGAAACATCGTACAGCTGCCATTTTTATTTCCTCTCCCAACAACAAATACATGCATTCGTTAGAAGATGTTAGAAGACAAAGTTACGCCATCCCGAAAATAAAATTGAAATTTTCTGCGTATGTCGGCCTAATGACGTCACGAAACTGTCTTCCTATTGGTTAATAATTCTGACTGAATTATGAGTTTTTAATGTTGAGAGTTTAGTAGCAGTGTTGCCAATTTTTGGCTATTGCTTAGTTTTCGTATTTATTTGAAACAATTTAATGATTACATACTTGGCATAGAATTAAAATGTACTGTCTGTTTTATGTGAAACTTTGCAAAAAACCTTAAAAAAAAACACAAAATTTGTTAAATCTGCCTACATATAAAGAAAAACTACAAAGAAATATACAAAGATTAAAAAAAACACAACTTGGGTGAAAGAACCTGGTAAAGACCAAATAAAAACTCAAAATTACTTGACATTAAGTAACATAAGAAGAAATTACTCAATTGGATGAAATAACCTGGTGGAGAATTAAATTAAAACGCACATGTGAGGATTGTAACCTCACTTTTGCTGCAGTACCAGCAAAAATAACTAAGATAGGTACTGTTAGACCCCTACAATACTTAAGCAGTCGACTCTGGTGACCCACCTTCTGTGCAAAGGTACAGATCGGCTGGATTTTCCTGAGTAAAGCTACTACATGTTGATAGACCCTGGCAATACAACCTAATAGTGTTGGCCATTTTGAACTAAACCCGAAAAAAGACTTTCTTTATATTATCAGTTTATATTATATTATCAGTCACTTCTAGCTTTGATAAAATCCTGGCCTAAATGTATTGAGAATAACGAAGGTTATATTCAGTATAAAACTTTTTTTGCCTAAAAAAGCCCCAGAATTAGCATTCGTATCAAATTTCAATAAGCATAATAATATTTTTTTATTATATACGCCAGATCTGTCAACAGAGTACGATGGTTCCAAATGACTGAAAACAATTATAATTATTATTTATTTATATATTTATTGTTTGACAAGACTTTATTTTATAGCTTTTTCTTAATTTTAGTACTACTTAATATTTAGAATATAATCTCCCTGAAATAACTAATAAAAATAACATATTTTTCTGTTTTTTAATTATATATTATAGTTTTTATGTTTGATTGCTATTTGAACAGAAAAATTACAAAAATTCTGAAATTTTTTTAATTATTTATTTGTATTTCTCAGTATTTGTTACATTATTGAAGAACTGGTTATCAATTTGAATCCATAATTTTAATAATAATAATAAAACTACATACATTGAATACAAAAAATATCAGCAGAGTTTGAAGCATTGAGGCCCATTATTATAACTTGGTAATAGCTAAAGTTAGGATTTTGTTGGAGCGATAACTAGTTTTTCCTTATAATACCGAGGATAACGCTTATTAATATAACTCGTGCTAAAAGTACGTGATAGTTAAAGGTTGTATTTAACTTGATTAAAATAACGAAAAACTACTTATCGCTGCAACAAAATATTAACTTTAACTATTGCCAAGTTATAATAATGGGCCTAAAACTTGGTTTCATAATTTCAACAATTTAATTTACGCACGGAAAAACTTTTCAATATCAAGTGGCCAGCAACACAAATTTAAGTAAAAAAATAAATAATAATTATCTTTTTAGGAACCAAAAAAAAATTGATATATTGTTAATTTTCATGAAATTAGCATTCGAAAAAATTTGCTTTTAAATACACAACATTGTCTGCTATTGAGAATAAATCCCTGAGGAAAACACTTTCGGTTGGTGCAGCAGTTGCTGAGTTGACAATCTTTTGCCGAGTAAGACTCGGGTCGTTCCGGAACAAGGATCCAATTGTAGCGAAATGAATGAATGAAGAAACGCTATGCGGCAGTAAACGCTAATCTTAACGGTCTAATTTAGGTTGTTCTGCTAAAGTTATATTTTAAAATAAACTTAAAAATTTAAAAAGAATAGAAAAACCTAACGGATATTGTTAATAATTGTTATCTATTCCGCTAAGAGCAAAAAATATTTCAAAATAAGAACAATTTAATTTTCGCAAGCAAAAAAGACTATTTTGTTTTACGAATTTTTTGTATTCGAAATAAGCCAATTATTAAATTTTAACTTTAAAGAACGACTTGTTTTACTGATATAATAACTGCACAAATCTTTTAATATTTTGCTCTTGCTTTAACAGATTTTGTTTTAGTTTTTGTTCTAATAGCTTAAACTAAATGTTAAATAAACTTTATAAATAAAATAAAATAACTTTAAAAAGTTGAAGCTACATTTAGTAAATAAATAAATGTTTGATAATTTTTAAGAATGATAAGATACAAAATTTTGGCCATCTTGTGCACAACGATTTTATAAAATAAGTTTGTATTAAGTATTATTTACAAATTATTCATGCTATTTGCGATGCTGTTTTTAAAGAAGGTATTATAAGTAGGATTATTACTGGTGTGGCAACTAGTTTTCTGACTTCATTTTATAATACATTTTATTTATTTTTTTTTTCAAAAATAATAATAATAATAAAAACTAAAATTTAATGAAGAGAATTAAAGTTTATTCACCCCAATCGGTATTGTTTATCGTATGTTCAACTAACTGTGACTGTGGTGTGGAATCCTTATTGAAATCACTTTCATCAATAAATTCCACGTGAGTGAAAGGAAAATGCCCTTTTTTGCCTTTATGCTCCCCTTCCCATTGGCCATTTATATTTGTTTTGGTGACTTTAATTATATCTCCTACTTCGAGTTTTAAAGCAGTTTTGTCGTAAGCATTGGGAACTCTAGCCTGTTTGACACGAGCAAATGCTGGCAACTTTCGCTAAATAAAAAATTCTGTTTTATTGGGAGTTTCTTTTTAAATAAAAAATCTTACATTTAAATCAGATTTTTTTAAAGTATTACTTAGCTGGTGTATTGATGATGGTGTTGGAATGATGTCGGCGCCACCCGCCGAAAATCTTGGTTGTCTGATGATACTATTGCTACTACCACAATTACTGCTACTTCCCGACGACGGTCGTTCCAATAAATTGTCGTCTACATTTTCGTCATACTAAAGTGAAGTAATAAATAATATTTTCCTGAGTTTTATTCCTTTTTGTATTCAAAATAAATTAAAAATAATATGTACATATATTAATTTTCCTTTAGCCTTAGAAGTTTAAAGTTTGAAATGTGATGACATATATTAATTACACTCTATAATTATCTTTTAATTCTTAATTTTGTTGTAAAATTAATTGTTAAAAAAAACAACCCATTATCTTTTTTTTTTACTCCGTTTTAACCGTAAATGAACGAGTAAGAGTCACAAATTTTTGTCACAATTGTCTGTCAGTAGACCAGTGTCAGCTGTAGATTGTGCAAACAAAAGCATAACACATTGTTGCACAAGTCAAACACGATCAAGTCTAACAGCACAGCTAATAGTAGTGCTGATGAGCACGCAAGTAAGTGCCGCAGCAAGAAACAACACAATACAGTCCACTACCAAACCATACATTCCACAATATACGTCCTTGACCCAAAGAGAAGAAAATCAGTCCTATCAAATTTTTAAGATAAAGAAATTTTATTATTCACTGCTTTAGTTCACCTATTTAAAATAGAAGTCTGGGCACCGGACCCTCCATTCTAATTTACCACCGCAAATGTTAGACTCGAGGCAAGTCAGTGAGGCTGCTAAATTTGAACTTGCAGACCCTCACTTTAATCAAAACCGACTCATCGACCTGCTAATAGGTCTCGACTTAGGCGCGAGCATATATTGCATGGAAACACCGATGCGGTCTATTGGATCCCTTTTGGCACAAAAAATAACATTTGGCTTGATTGTGGGGGGACCAATTTCAAAAACTACTAAACCAAAAACAACCATTTCACTACTTAATACGTCTTCCCTCAACAAAATCCTTACACACTATTGGGAGGTGGAGGAAAAAAATATTTTGAGGTCAAACGAGGACACGATTTGTGAAAACAATTTTAAAGCTGCGACGCTTAGAAATGAAACGGGACGGTATATTGTTACCCTACCCTTTAAAAAAGAAGAAGGCATAGGTTCTTCTCTAAATATAGCCATGGCACAGTTTTTGCGAATGGAGCACATGCTAGGCCAGAAACCCAGAAACCCCCTTTAAACAACGCCATTAAATTTCGAAAAGAACTTACAAACTTTTTTAAAATTTGATAAAGTCTGATCCCAAAACCATAACCATAACCCAGCAGTTAATGCCAGCTGGGAATGTACTCCAAATAAACTTGAAGCACACAACCTATGGTGGCTAAGACACTCGTGGCTGAAATTGTCTGAAAGTCAATGGCTCACATCAATTACCCCAGATGACACATATCTAGATGCAAAAACAATAAACACGTCAACAACATTAACATATTATAATCCATTATATCATTCTTCAAATTTATCACGTGATTATCGAATATTAGCATACGCAAAACGCTTTAGGAAAAATACTGGTGCAAACAGGACTCAATTTCGAATATCCTTACCAGAAATAATATCAGAAGAAATTGAATATGATAATCATCGCCTCATAAAATTTTCCCAGTGAAACTTTTTCCAAACGAGTACAGACAGTCAGAATTAAAACACAATACCTCTCAACATAGCAACCTATTCAACATTATTGCCCCATAATTCTAGATTGTCGCGGATATTAGTCGAATTGACACACAAAATTACACTACATAGAAGCAATCAACTAATGATTATAATCTTACGCACCGAATATTGGATATTTAAACTATTACACTTAGTAAAAAACATTATCACAAAACTTTGAATAAAAAAACGCAAAAAATCAAATTGCTTGACTACCGCCAAAATCTCAATTTTATCAAAGTCTTTTGTAACAACTAGTGTCGGAGCTGCAGAACTCACCAAGAAGGAACGTCTAGAATTTATGAAAACTCTTCAAACACAAGTAACTTAACATCATAGCCATCAGAACATCGAATGAAATTTATACCTCCTGGTGCCCCACATATGGGCACTCATCTATTAAAAATAATTTACAACGTAAAATTCACCTTTAAAGAGCTGTCTACAACTTTCGCCAGAATAAAATTATGCCTGAATTCTAGACCACTAAGTCCTGCTAGCGATGACCAAAATAATCTTGACCCACTGACTCCGAGACACTTCCTGATTGGTACTCCATTTTTGGCCCCATCCAAACTTGATGTAAGCACCGAAAACCTGACTCTCATCAACTGTTGGAAACAACTTAAGTTCATCTATCATTTATTTTGCCAAAGATAGAAATCCGAATATCCAGCCGAACTACATCGCAGATATAAATGGAAGGTTCAACAAGTCAACTTCAACGATTTAGTCATTATAAAAAACGAAAATTTGCCGCCTAATGAATGGTAAATCGGCCGAATTACCAAAATCGATACCAACTGTAGTTGTCGACATTCAAACAAAAAATGGGCTCATCACCAGGCCCATAACAAAAATCGTTGTGCTAATACAAAATTTTAAATTTTATTACTACTCAACCATTTTTCTAATTATAGTCATGCCAGCATTAACTATGCCAATGATTCAACTTCAACCATTCCTGATGTTTTGATATCAACACCAACAACAACTCCCCTCAAATAAAGAAGAAAAATTGAATGAATAATTTTGTTGATGTTAATGTCAATTTATTTTCACTGTTTTCTTTTTATTAGGAATAAAATATTTTTTATCCTAATGCTTATGACAAATTAAACTAAATTTCCTTAAAATAACCTAGCCGTTGATTTTGAAAATGAGAGAACTCCATTTATTTTATGATTTGCATTTGAATGGCGTTGAAAAATTCACAAGCCGGAATAGACTTATTTTATATTTTTTGTGGTCTTATTGCATGTTAGTTTAATATGCAATAATAGTTATCCATTTTAGCTGCAAAAAAAGGTATTGGTATGCGCCAATGTCTCATTTTCAAAGGGAATGATATGATGAAAACGTTGATTTTCTTTTACTGGAATGTAATTATAATACCAAACAATTTCATAGTTTACTTACATACATATTTTATTTCAATATCATTTCATTCTTCTTGGTACAGTAAAACAAAACCGCAAAAAAAACTAAAATTATACTTAATTTTAAGGGTAAAAAGTAAAAAAAGAAAGAAAGAAATTACAATACATAGTATTTTTTTATCCTGCTGTCGAAAGTTGTTCATTAGGTGATATTATAGTTTACACAGTTTGCTTACCGTCTTAAAAAATATTTAAAAATAATGCACTAAAGTAAATTTTTAATTTAATTTAGTCCTTCTTAGTACCGGTAAAATAGATAAACACAAAAATATTAAAATTGAGTCATTCGTATAAAAATGTCCCATATACCCTCCTGGCCCTAGTTTTGAAAACAGATATATCCCATTGGACCCACAAAAAATAAAGATCTGTCTGTTTTAAATATCATTAAATTCGATTTAGCCGTGATTGACATACAATTAAACAAACTTGCAAATAGATATATAATATACATATGTATGTGTATTAGATTACATATGTAACTTTATTATTAATATCACCTATGAGGTATCGATATAAATCTGCGAACATGAAATACTAACAAAATTTATGATAAAAATAAATAAGCGGAATTTTTGAAACTAAAAGTGAATATCACTGAAAACAGCTGTTGTCATATAGTTTTACACATCAAATAGAGCGTGCTTTAAATGAAAAACTAACACATGTTATTGCACATAGGTAAATAACATATGTTATGTTTCAAAAGGTTTACACTATGTGTATAGTTTTACATATGGAAAAACTGACATTCCATATGACTTGTACACACAATGTAAACACGCTTTTAAACAGTATTATTTTGATAATAATAAAAATATGTTCGGATTTTTAAATTATCTTAAAATGTAACCACAAACAGTTTTTCTACCTCTACTGAAATTTTTAAAATTTTGACTTAATACCGTATTGTTGATCAAGTGCGACATATATTATTTAATTGATTTGTTTTCTTGAGTTCTGGCGATTTGATACAAACAGCCGATTCACTTGATCTTCGAAAATATTTACAGCTAGAACTGTAGAATATGTATTCGGTAATCAAATAAAATATGCGGTCATTTTTATTTTTAATTCTTCTAAAAATATCGGATCTTATTAAATGTGGAGTTTAAGTGTTAAAGTTCGTTAGGATAACTCAACAGGTTTAGTAAAAACTTTCAAGAAGATATCTGTATCCAGTCATGTATATTTTTATTAATAAATGAAACTAAAATATTTTTAGTACTGATTACCTACGACGTAAATAACCGTTTACTTCAAAGTTGCTAAATACAATATCACTAACAAAAACCTCATTCGCCGGCAACTATTTTTATTGCTTTGTGTTTTATATTAATTTAATCATATAATTTTTTAAAACTGTTTTGTGAATAAATATATTATTTTGTGTCCGTATTTTAAAATGTTTTTATTTTTTTATTATTATTTATTTATTTATCAGATTTCAATATACATTGTACTAAAAACCAAAATTTATGAGTTTTTATCTAATTGTATAAGATATTTCAACATATGGATCAAAAGTAAAATTTTTAAAATTCAGTGACTAGAATATAATTAAGTAAAGGAAAATTGATAGAAAAACGTTTGTGTGGTATCTGGATTTCAAATGTACCAGTGGGACATTATATCCTTTTCTTATCAATAACACTTATATAGTTTACTGCAGTAAACTATGAAGTGTCTTCCGATAAATTTTTTATTAGTTCATACTCGGAAAAACTGCATTTACATGAAAATGCCAGGTTCCGAGTTTCTATATATTCTTTTACGGTCTGCTGTGAGTACCTTGTATGAAGATCTTGTGTACGGTATAAGCGAGGGAGTTTGTAAATAATTTTGAGAGTTTTATTTTGTACTACCTGAAGTCTCTTTATATGGGTTTTAGCTGCACTGCCCCAAACGTAACACCTATAGGTCTAATTACAGTCTTAAATATTATGATCTTATTTTCGGAGTTTAAATGGGATCTTTTACCGAGAAGAGGAAATACAGCTCTGCAGCACTTGACAGCTTTATCAACTGTGTGTTCAATGTGGTTTTTAAACGTTAACTTTTTATCTAGGTAAACTCCTAGATATTTTATTGTATCTTGAAATGAAATAATCGCATTTTCGCTACGTATTTGCATCGTCGGAAAACGTTTTGGGCTCTTATTAAATGGAAATAAAATTGCCTGTGTTTTATTCGTGTTAATTTTAATTTTCCATTTATTATAATACTTGACACACGAGTGAAGATTTTTTTTCCAATTTTTTGACAATAGCATTCGAACTTTTGCCTTTTACAATTATAGCCATATCGTCGGCATATAGTGCTATCTTTGAGTCTCTCCTATGAACAAAATCTGCGACGTAAAGTGAGTATAGAGTTGGAGAAAGAACTGCTCCTTGCGGGACTCCTGCTTTATTAGTTCGACCAGATGAAGATATATTGTTGATAACAACTTTAAATGTTCTTTCTGTCAAGAATGACTGTATGATTTTTACAATGTACAGTGGAAATCCATAGTTTTTAATCTTATGGATAAGCCCATTATGCCATATGCTGTCAAATGCTTTTTCAATGTCCATCGATACAATTGATCATGTTAGTTATTCTTTTGACTTGGTGAACAGTTGAGTGCTGGCGACGAAAGCCAAATCGTTCTTCATTTATAAGGTTATTTTCTTCTACGAATACTTTTATCCTCGAAAAAATTATTTTTTCGAATACTTTATCTATACAACTTAAAAGACTTATACTTCTGTAGCTACTTGGTAATGTAGGATCTTTTCCTCGTTTATGTATAGCTATCACTTTTGCGCATTTGAAACTTTTTGGGAAGTAACCAAGTTTAAAGCAACTCTTAAAAATATTTTTTTTAGATTTTCGTATGCAATGTCTGGCAATTTTTTCATAAATATATTTAAGATCAAGTCAAAACCTGGAGCTTTATTATTTTTTAATTGTTTAATATGTAATTGAATTTCATCCACCGTAACAAGATTGTCGTTATTAAAATTAATTATTTGTTCATGATGTATATCTCTTATTGTTTTTGAAACTTTTCTCTCTACACTAGATGCCATGTGTGCTGTTGATTTATGAGCTTTTTCAAATTGATCTGCTATTAGTTTTACTTTGTCAGAATCAGAACTAAAATTTTGATCATTTTGTTTAAGAGCGGATATGTGATTACCTTTCTTTCCTCGAAAAGTTTTTGCTATATGCCAAAATCTTTTGGAGCCGGTTGAAAGAAGGGAGAGAAACTTATTCCAGTTTTGATTTCTATCTATACTAACATTCTTTTCAATGAGTTTATTGAGTTGTTTAACAATGCATGTAGTGTGGTTTTAACATTACGATCGTTAGCTCTTTGCCACTGTCTTTTACATTTGTTTCGGGCCTGAATACACAGCTTTGTGTTGTCAGATATTTTAAATAGGTAGGGTTTAAATTTTTTTTTGGCATTGAAGACTTTGCTATTTCTATTGCATGTTTGAATATTTTAAGGTGATTATCTATGCAGTTTGTTGACGATATAGTGTTTGAGTTGAAATTAGTTTGAAGTAATGTACTTTCTATTGTATGCTTAAACAGACTCCAATTTATGTTTTTGATATCTAGTTTGCATGTATTTCCCATTCTGGCTTCAGCTTCAATTGAGAAGGTAACTGGTAACTGATATTAAAAAACTTGAATTAGTCAGCATCAGGTCTGTGGTAGTAGGTTGGCCAATATCACTCTGAGAATAGCGGGTGGGACTACTTGGGTAATGTATAAAAAAGTTTGATCTTAACTGAAAATTGAATAAAACATTTCCCGCTGTGTTTGCTCTACTGCAATTCCAGCTTGAGTGTCTGGCGTTAAAGTCACCACAAATTATATATTCTTTATTTGACGGAGTTATCCTTGGAGAGTATATAGCAGTAAATATTATCGGTCGATTTTGCAAAAACAGTTCCACGGATACATTTTCAATTCCAGATGTAACATAATTTTGGAAGCTATTGGATCTATGGTTATTTTTAACAGCTATAGCAACGCCACCTAATGCCCCCGTTCTGTCTTGCCTGTAAATTCGATAGCCTGGTAGAGAAAAACTAGAATCTTCGTTTAAAAAGGTTTCACAAAGTAGAGCCAAATCAATATACTTAGCTTTTAATACTTGTTGTATTTGTATTTTTTTTTTTTTGGATAGAGAATTAATGCCCTGTGTATTCCAAAACATGATTCTTAATTGAGAATTAGACTGCATATTTAAGCAAACTGATTATAATATTAACTTGATCTAACTTTGATGAACATAGAGAACAACTGATCCATAGAAAAAAGATTATTTTGAGCGGTGTTATTTTGTTTAACTTGATTTGCATACATATGTTGGTTTTTCACTTGCATTAAAAACATGTGGAGCGGAAGAATTTGGTAAATTTTTAAAATTGTGACTGCTCGCGTTAAATATTGGTATCTCGGAACATTTTTTCTGATTAGTACGACTTTTACTAGTGGCCCTTAGGCATGCTTCTAAGTAGTTACTTCAGCACGGGAAATTTGGATCATCGGCCTTATGAGCAGCATCAGTACATCCCTTGGAAATACAATTGAAACATTTGTAGATTTTTCCCCCGAGGGCCTGTTGCATTGTGCATTTACTTGAATCGTGAGATTTACTAGAGCATAAGAAACAAACGGCTTGCCTGAAACAATTTTCAGTGCCATGACCATATATACCACACTTCGGCCTCTGTTCCGAGCTGATTTTTGATTTTTCCAAGTAATAGATATTTTTTGAAGGTATTTTATTTTAAAGAGTACTTTTTTGTTTACTTCCATGCGGTTAAAAGTAAGTAGATACAAGGCATCATTCAGTGACGATTTTTGAGTAATTATCTCTTTGATGTCAATACATTTAACACGATGATATGTTTGAAGTTCATCTTTTATCCAGTCGGTTGGGACCCTGTGAAGACCCTTTAATACCATCTTATATGCTGAATTATCATACAATTTATGTATATAATAACATAGTTCGGTGTGTTTTAAGTCGGTGAGAAGACTTTTTTACTTGTCCAAATTGTCGGAAAAAACTTTTGTACCCATAGAAATTCTGCGGAAAAAGTACCCATCTGTACCGATAAATTCTATCACTTCTTTGAATTCAACTGAAGAGTCTATTACAATTGGTGGAATCTTCTGCTTTTTAATAGTTTTGGCAGGAGTATTTTTGCCGGCAGGTTGAACTTCAGCGTCCATTGTATCAATTTTTGATAAAATATCAAATTTATTAAACGTTTTGGAATTTGACACCTGATTTTTCAGATGCAAATCCATTGCAGTGGTCGATATAGCTGACCTAGAACCTTTGGTTCTTTTTCTTCCCATGATTGTCACTAAAGGTGCACCTGGGAATTTATACATAATCTGCTTGTAATTTTAAATGAACAATAAAAAACAAAATAACAAAACAAAACAAAAGAGAGCAAATTAAGCTCGCTAATTTCATACTAAGAACAAAATACAATTACGGGCTAAACAACTTCACTTGACAAAAGCAATTAAAAGACTGTTTTTTAAAATGTTAATTTTCTGATTCCATTATTTCCAAAATAATTACACTCAACAAGTACACTGCTGGCATTTTGTTTTTAATTTTCTTTTGTTAGCTTATGTTTTGCATCGGAAAAACATATGTTTTTATTTTTAGAACATAAGTTTGAAAAATCGCAAATGTCAGCAAAACGCGTGAGTTACACAACATGCAGAAAAAAAATTTGGCGATTTGAAATCATGCGAGTGTCAGAACATGATGATAAATAGTATGATTTTGTCGTTATTCGGAAAAGGTAAATGGAAATGCCAATAATAATTGTTTACTTTTGCACTTCAAATTATGTAGATACATACATGGACATGTAAGGAATCCTCATAGAAAGATGAATCTGAAACAAGCTTTAACTGATACTTATACACAGGGCAGTTTATCTATTAAGATAAACTATATACTAAAAAGATTTGTATGTTTACTAAACACGCCTACATCGAAATTATTCTTAAACTAACAAAAAAGAAGTAAAAAATCATCAAAAAATTGGAGATCTAAATAGAAATTAATTTAAGTCGATTTACCGATATAACTTGTTGGAGTTATTTTTTAATTAAAATTTTGCAATTTTTCTTACTCGAACAATTAATCGATTAATCGAGCGAATAGTTACATGTACATATTAGTAAATTAATGGCGCAATTGTTATCTGCTTTTTTAATATGGGAAGTATGGTAAATTATCATCTTTTGAAGAGAAGAGTTCAACGGTTTGAAGGGAACCCAATGGATTGCAATCGAACATTAGTTCCATAATCGACCCTTAAACATTTTTGGAAGGACTTCCTAAACGGATTACCAAAATAATAATTTTAACAAGGCTTGAAACTAAAATAAAAAGATTATTAGAATTGATTACGTAATGTACACTACGAAAAAATGTAACGCAAAAACTTTTTTCTTGTTTTTAATAATTAGGTAGGTAACTTAGAAATTTGTAAAAATTATTTAAAATTTCCTATTTAGTAAATATTTAGAACGCATTCTATTTTAAACTATAAGAACTAGTTAAATTACTTATTATTATTATTTAATGTAATGTGATTTGTAATTGAGTAACAGAATTTGGCAATCACGAGAGTAAGTCATTAAGTTGAAGTGCTTCTTTTTGCAATGCCTACACTATTATCTATACTATCAGTATTATTTTCCCAATGATCTATGGATCAATAGACCTTGTCCATTTTTTACAAAAGTTATCATAAAAACTATATCCATTTAAAAAAAAAAATAAGAAGTTTCAAAACATGAAAAATATTGACCAAAAACTTGACACGGGCATAGGAGAGGAGTATCTGAGCTTTTCCTTTGACACCGGGCGTCATTCACTAACCAGGGGCGGCGCTATTTGGCCTCAAAGTAGGAAAACTCGCACTTACAATTTTTTAAGAGCGTTTCTTCACTTTTTGTTCGCTTTTAAAACTTTTATTTTTTTAAAACTTTGAATGTTGCTGTTATCTGTACATTTCGAAAATTTGGTAAAATGTTCCAATCTGAGGTAAGTAAGATTATTAAATATGCAACAAAATTTTTATAAGTTAAATGATTAAAATAAAATTTTCTGTGGATGTAATTAGTCAACTGAAATCAAAAGGTATCAAAATTTGTAACATTTATGTTAAGGAAATCCCACAATTTCTAAAATAAAGAACGGAAATCTAAAAATATGTACTACGGATCATGAAACACTTTCAGCAATAATTGACAGAATATATAGCTTTTTTGTACTAGTCTTTTTTCAGATCCCAGCTTTGGGATTTTACATCGAAAGAATCAATCATGCGATGTAAAATACGTCAAATTGAAAGACGTCCAGCTCAAATGATATTTTTACACGAAGTGCAAAAAAATGGATTTTCACAGACATGTATATAAAATTTTTATATACTCCTTTAGATATTTTTTTTACTTATAAAAGATTTATGGTGCCTTTTCGGCTAAAATACACAAAAATGCAGTAATTTTAGATTTTTTAAATTGAAAATCGTCTAATTCTGAACTGTGAAAAGAAATAACCTTGAAATTTCTCAACAAAATCTGCAATTTTGACTGCCAACTACGAGAAAAAACCTACAAACATTTTTTTTAATTGTACTCAATATTCTTTAAAATTATTCGGTATCGAAAAGTTTAATTTAATTTAAATTGTTAATTTTAAGACATAATTTATAGATAAAGGAATAATTTTGTGGTCTTAACTAGACCTTTAAAATGTAATTTTAAAAAAATCAAACAACAAATGAAGAAATGCCAAGCTCTAAAAAAATTTATAGGGCGAAGTTCCCGAATTTGAGGCCATAGAGCTCTACCTCTGGTAAGCCAATGATACCTAGCTTCAAAACATAAAATATGTAGTCCTCTGCTATGCCCATGGCAAATTTTGGAACAATCGGTCAAACCCTTTACAAATTGCTGAATTATTTTGATTCTTTCCCACTGTGCATTAGTTGGACTTTATATAATTGATAGACTTAAGGCCCAACTATAATATGCATAAGCTGGCTTAAGTTAATGTCAAAAAATGAACGAAAAGTCTGTCAAATGCTTAAGCAACTTATTGAAGACTTTTAGATGGCTACAATGTACTTAAATGAATCTAAAATCTATTATGACACAGTTGGACATTTGTTTTATTCGTACTTTTGCAAAATAATAATTTTTTTTTATAAATAAATTAAATTTGTTAACAAAAGTGTGTGTCTTTGGTATATGGAGATGAAGAGCTGTATACTTTTTGGGAACAATCGGGAGAGGGCAAGGGGTAGTTTCCTTACCCCAAATTTTGTGAACGGTCTACAGGTCATACCGTATGAATCATACGATGTGACCTGCAGACCGTAGACCATACGGTATGATATATTAAAACGAAACTAAGTATGTGCTTTTGGTTTATGGAGATGAAGAGCTGTATAAATTTTGGGCATAATTGGGAAGGGAAAGGGGTAGTTTAGTTACTCCCAAATTCTGTAAAGGTTCTACAGGTCATACCGTATGACATATCAAAATGACATTCAGTATGTGCCTTTGGTTTATTGAGATGAAGCTGTATAAATTTTGGACATAATCGGGAAGGGGCAAGGGGAATTTTATGTAACACCCCAAACCGAATATACTTTGAATTTTATTCTTTATGTAATATATCCATAAAAAATCTGTTTCCATTGGGTATGGTGAAGTTGAGTGTAGACTACTCCAGTTTTTTTTTTAATAGGATCTTAGTGGTTTTCTTAAATATTTTGTGTATCTAGATTTTGAATTTAAAAAATCTCGCTTTCGAAAAATGGAGGATTTCTGTGTTTAATATAATATTAATATTAATATATTCATAATAATATTCATATTAAAAAATATTAAATTTTTTTTGTACTTCGAAAAGAGATGAAGGAAGGCTAAAAAATGTAGTAATTTACCTTTTGTACATAAGGTACAGGAATTTGACCAATTTGTCCCAATGCATTTTTAGCCGTCCACCACTGATCTTCATCTTTTCTCACGACTGTTAGTATTTCACCACGTCTGAATGGTAAGTCATCTTGATCCTGATATGAAACAAAAATTAATATATTGTTTTTCTTATTAAACTGCTGAAACTTACGCTGCCATCAAAATCAAACTTCCCCACAACGCGTTCAACCTTCTTTGGTGCTGGCTTACGCAATGGCGTTGTATCCAAATAGTGCAATGTGTAGAATGTTAGCAGTTTTGATAAATTTTCAAATGATTGATCTCCAATGCGATAAACTATTTGGTCATTTTGTTGTATTTTATTTATAATATAATTACCAACTTTGGTGTCCTCTCTAAGTATTGTTTTAATTTTTTGTAAAAGGAATTAAGTATAAATAAGATAATTGCCATTTATTGCTTATATTACCTTACGCACAATACATAATCGCCTACTATTGAATTACTATCACGTACTAAAAATACACCACGCTCACGTTCATTCATTAAAACTTCAGTAGCATCTTGACGCGACATAGGTCCAAAATACCAGCTTCAAAAAAACAATTTAAGATTTATTTATTATATTAACATTTACATTATCACTTATTTTAGTCGATTTTATTATATTTACCTATTTTTATCATTAACATCGAATGTGTCCATTTTACTAATTATGCAAAGTTTGCGAGTTTTCTTGATTACATTAGATGACAACTAAAATTATAAAATTTCCGTTTAAATTATATTGATATTTATGCAAATGTATTTGTCTTTAAAAATAAATAAACAATTTCACACATTTAGAAATGTTTACATTTATCTAGGATAAATTTATAAAAAGCTCATAAGATTATTATCCACCTGATTCTTGTCAAGACAGATTGTTCCAAAATTTTAGCGAGTTACTTGTCCTCCTATACTACGTATGGTAAAGTAATAAACAATCCTGCTTTCTTCGTGGAAATAAATAAAATCTTGGTAAAAATTCCTTGAAGAATTAAAAGGGACAAATTTATAGTTCAAAAAAAATAAAAGTGATTTATAAATAATACCATCAAACTCTTATACCATTTTAATACTTGGTCGAAGCTCACTTAATTTTTATAACCTCTTGACATCGGTTCATTGAATTTACAAGATTGGCACAAACAACCGGAGAAATGGAATACCAAGCTTGCTTTGTTTGCTTATTTTTAGAATTAAAAGGAGCAATCTTATTCTTAAGGAGTTCCCAGGGGTGCTCGATAGGTTTTAGGTCCGGCGATTGAGAAGGCCACTCCTTTACGGGTACTTGCTTTTGCCCACAAAAAGAAGCCCATTTTAATGAAAATTATGCAGGTGGAATGGGAGTAACTAAGTCCAGCCCAATGTGCTGAATTGGTCCAAGCTATGCCACAACCTTGTGCTAAAATGATAGGGAATAGGGGCTTTTCAACCTAATATTATCCTAATATAAGGTAAAACTAATAAAAGATTCTATATTCATGTGATAACTATCTTTTTTTTTCAGATGGCTTCATTATATGAGTACAAAATATGCAAATAAAAAAGAAAAAGTTTTGTCTAAAAGTCATAACATATGTAAATAAAACACGTTAAAAAGATATATTCGACTTATGCCGAATTTATTATACTCATTATGGCAATGGTCTAACAATAACTTTTGTTTAGTTTCTTTTCTATTACTAAGTTAAAATTCATTTTTTCATTCATTTCATTCTAACTAAATAAATATCTAAAGAGAACAATAAATTCCAAAAAGAAAAAAACATATTTTTTCTTGTAAAGTGCCAAAAATTGTGATTTTTTGAAATGTTTGTATGGGGTA